>KV751332.1:12734637-12752742 GCA_001698575.1 Mola mola | reverse complement strand
TCTGAGGACTATTCCAAACATGTTTATTTCTTTTTCTTTTGAATAAAATTCAAAAATTACCATTCCCACTATCATTGTACCTCATATTACTATTGCTTACTGACTTGATTATGGATGGAATAACTGGATGTTGTTAGTAGTTGTTGAAATCCCTATTTTTTATATTTTCAGGTCGTCTACAGCTTGAGGCGGACCGCCACATTCAAAACATCAAGAACCGCGACACACAGGTGACAGAGAAAAGATAACTGTATGCACTTTTACTGCAGTGCTTGAGACTGTCTTAATGTGTTGGTTTGGAAGAGATGCTTGTAACAGTTTTGATGACATCAACTCTTGATCCCATGAAGGTTGAATGTAATGATTGGAAATAATATTGGATAGAACTGATTGTAATATAAGTAGCAGAGAAACTAAAAACTGAAAGATGTTACATAGATAAGGAAACTATATTATTGAATAATAAAACTATTAATTTACATTATGTTAAGAAGATCATGTTTAAATTTGAAATAATTTGGATACAAGTAATCATGTACAGTGTCTCTTTTTAGGTTCGCTCTTTGTCATCTTATCTGGAACTGGAGGGTTATGACCGACCGCCCTTCTCAAGTCTGCAGCTTCAGAGCTTTCATCATCATGTCACAGAGAGACTGGAGCAGGAGAAAGAGACAGTCAGTCAGGTTATGGTGAGGAATGTTTTATTTGATTTCTCAAAACAACACCATCATGTATTATTGTACAGTGTGTATAGTGTTATCATTGCCAGGGCTGCTTCAGTTTGATATTCTGTGTTCCACAAGAGACAGAATTTTGTTTGATCTTAAATATTCAAAACTTCTGAGGGACTTTGGTCTCCCCAGAAACACTAAGGGTAATTACACAAAATCTGCTGGCATATTAGTCATAGGCTCCAAACTACCAGGAAAATTAGGAAATCACGTTATCCATTGTTCACAATAAATATATACAGTATATTGTTAAGTGACGCTGTTAAACAGTAGCATTAATCAGTGCGCCTTTCATGACTTTAACACCCTGGTTGCACCTCATGTTATTCTGTCCACTCAGGCAGACTTGCAGGACAAGGAGCAGCAGAAGCAGCAGTCCATTGATGAAATGAGGGATAAGAAGACTGGCCTGGAGAGAACCGTGGAGTTGAAGAGAGACCTGCAGGGAAAGAAGCAGCAAGAACTGAGGAACGTCAGAGCAGAGCTGCAGAGGCTGGAGGGTTCATCTGGCCGACTTCAAGAGCTGGAGAGTGAACTAGCTAAAGTGGTGAGTTAACAGCATTTTTTTCTGCAATTTTTTTGATTCATTGTAGAATACAAGTGATACATAAAATTCTAATACGGCTTCTGTTTTTGTTGTCTGGTTGCACTACTCTTTGTGTATGTTTTCCTCTTCAGGAACGTGAGCTGCAGAGTGCAGTTCAGAGTTCCAATGTGGAAGAGCTGAAGGACGAGGTTGTGGAGCTTCAGAAAGAAAAGGCCAAACTTGATCGCACCCAGAGACTGCTCGACAAGGAGATGGAGACGCTCAACACACACACTACAGCACGCACACAGATGGACATGCTCAAAAGGGAGAAGGTATTGCATATTTAGATTACTGGAAGTCAAATGGTTGAATATTCTCATCCCCTCTGGCTTCTTTCCCTCCCTAAGTAAAGCTCCATGACCCATCCTTGTTGTAATTTAACCCTGTGTGCTTACCTCCTGCTTTCTTTACCTTTCCCCTTTCTTCCTTTCCTGCTCCTGGAGTCTTACCTTTCTCTCTTGCCGCTAACCTCATCTCTCCTCTTTTGTGTTGTCAGATGGAGAAGGAGGATCAGGTACGTAAGATCAAATCTCGGCACAGCGAGGATCTGGTGTCATTGCTCGGCCACTTCCCCAACAAGAGAGAGCTTGAGGACTGGATCTATGCCAAGTCTAAAGAAGTCAACAGTACCAGGGACAGACTTGCCAAAGTCAAGTTAGTAAGATCTTTATAGACCACATATGATAAAAGAAAATGTAGAGGGGAGAAAAATCACATTATGTGGCTCTGACTAGTTTTTTGTCATAACTACCATAATTCTCAGTAAGGATCTGGCATCAAGTGAGCAGAATAAAAACCACATTGCTGCTGAGTTACGGAAGAAGGAGCAGCAGGTAGCCAGTGATGAAGAGAAGTTCTTCAATGTTTGTGGCAGTCAAGATCTGGAACAGGACTTGTGTAAACTGCAAGAAGATCTGGAGAAGGTCTCTAAACAAAGAGGTGAATGCTCCGAAATGGAAATTAGAAAGTGCTTCTTGCACAAGCACTAGAAGTAGTCTAGGATGGGAGTTGAGATCACGTTTGAAATGTGAAAAAAAAATAATTTGGTAACACATTTAATTTCAGTTTTTTCTTGTTCCTTTTTGAAGCTTTTGTAGAACTCCGCATGTGTTATTTTGAATCTATTATTTGGATTTTTCATACCATGCTAGGTTGAGGTCATGATGTTGTAAAGTCTTTCGTATCTATTTCAATCTCAGAATCTCATGTAAGCTTCTAGTGTTATTTTATCTGGTTTTACTGTTGTCTATCAGTTTTATTTATATAGCAACAACACGGCAAAAACTCAAGTTGACCCAAAATGCTTTCATTAAAGCTAGATGTCCTTGCCATCTTGCTTTGCAAAGTAAACGCTGATTTTATGAGCTATCTGCAAGGCTGAAAACAATTACACCGAAAAATGTAGGCAACGCCTGAACCAGACGCCCTTCAGGCGGGAATTTCTTGAAGAAAATGCCAGTTTATCTTCACCCTGTGGAAATTTCTAATGTAGCTGCCTGCTGAATCACATTCATATTCCCCTTTAACCGGATAGAGAGAGTCAGGAACATGGGTCTTGTTTATATTCTGGCATGCAGACATAGTT
The DNA here is from genome assembly GCA_001698575.1 of Mola mola. NCBI lineage: Eukaryota > Metazoa > Chordata > Actinopteri > Tetraodontiformes > Molidae > Mola > Mola mola. Next base: position 12,749,837 of record KV751332.1, on the reverse strand, counting down.
AGACACTGCCACCGTACCAACTGAGGTCATTGCATGTTGCATGAAACAGTCAGGATTTTATAGCATTAGATTTTGCCAATATTCATCATTTTCAGTGGTGGCAGCTGTCTACAAAGTTAACGTATAGAAAAAACAGTTCTTCATCAATGAAACAGGTCTAAATGTAGAGTAGGAGGCCGTTTTTCTATACTGAGCAATGAACAGGACAGGCAGATGAAGTCCCATCTGTGTTCATTTTAACCTCATTGATATACATTTGTTCTTTGTCCATCTATGTTTATAGCCATGCTGGCTGGAGCCACAGCAGTGTACACACAGTTCATCAGTCAGCTGACAGACGAAAGGGAGCCCTGCTGCCCGGTCTGCCAGCGGACATTCCCCTCAGAGTCTGATCTGCAGGAAGTTATCAGTGACATGCAGTCCAAACTACGCCTAGTGCCGGACAAGCTGAAAAACACAGAGCATGACCTGAAGAAGAAGGAGAAAAAGAGAGACAACATGGTAGCTCTCAGACCTGTCAGGTAAGCCAAAGGTGACTTTAGAAAGTCAGAGGTTGTGCAATAGTGTCTATTGCTTTGCTGGGCAGTATGAAATGCAATAAAATGCCGTGACAATTTTTAGGCACAAAATATAATAAGTACTAAAGGCTCATATTGATTTAAATCAGCTTGAGCATCATCTTTATTAGTGGATGCAACTCTCCTTTGCACTAAGAATCACAAGTTGCTCATGATTGAGACAATTTAAAGCAGTAAACTTAAAGAAATCACTGTTTTCATTCATTTACAACAATTCTACCACGTAAAGTGTGTTCTTCTGTGCGCATTATTGCATTTAGAGAAAGGATGATGAATTCTCTCATAACCAAAAAACTGTCAGGGTCAAATATATTATTTCTATTTTTAAAAAAATTGTTTTTTTTCTAGTTTTCAATAACTTGTTTTAAAACCTTCTTGACTAAGTTAATCAAATTGAAAAGAAATGAAAACAGAGTGCAGATTTTAGGACATGTTCCCCACTAGATGGAGCTAGATTCTCATATGATTGAGATTTTTCTCTGGTTCTCTGCACACTCTTTTAATGACCTGAAATGAACCAAGAGTGCACTGCACATGTCCACAATTAAATAATATCCAGGGCAATTGAACACATTGAAAATGCAGTAAAAAAGAAAATAAAAAGAAACAAATCTATAAATACGTATTTAATTGAGACGTCTTCCCAAAAGTACCTGCAGCAGAATCATACTTTGGAGGTTGATGTGCTCATATAAACACCTAACATGGTTAACGATATCAAATTGAACATTATATTTAATTCTTCAAAAAGAAAGACCTCCGAATGCTTTTTCTGGAGGGTCCTATCAGCATGAAAAGTTTACTGTGTCCAACAGTGCAGTAAAGAAGTGCAGCCACCATTATTGACATTATACAGAATTAAGGGACTCCTCTGGAATACTTCCACTGAACAGCTGAAAAGCAAAAAAGCACAAAGCATGAGTCTGACTTTGAAGCCCTCTTCTAGTTTGAAAGAGCTTGAAATTTCACTCTGTCATGTACTAATTTAGATTCAAGCAAACTTAAATTTGAAGTTTCATTTAAAAGGTAATTATGTTAATTGATTCATTTAGTTGAATAATCCTGCCTTAAGTCATTTACGTTTCTTTTGCTTCTCTTATTAACAGTGATAAATACAGTATGTGCCATCAGACATCAAATACAGATAACCCTCATCAAATCCACAATGAAAAACATATTTCCCAAAAAACTGAAGGGAGTCAAAGAGAAAAGAATTTTGAATAACAATGTCTGGAAGGAATGACTTATTCTCTTTTATGCTTTCCAGGCTGTCCATTGTACAGCTTCAGGAAAAGGATTTGCCAGAGCTGAAAAACCGTCTGCAGTCCGTGAACAGGGAACTCGAGCGGCTGAAGAGTGATTTGGAGGAGCAGGAGACTCTGCTCGCAACCCAGATGTCAGAGGAGGAAACAGCCAAGGCGTGCTTGCAGGACATCTCTCTCATGGACAGATACCAGGTACCTTCCCTCTGTCTGTTTTTTGTTTTTGATCACATCTACCATGTCTTTCCTCTTGTTTTCCCGCCTTCCTCGTCCTTTTCTTATCATTTTGTTTATCATATCTATATGTATGCAGTAAATAATAATGATCGAAGAAGAAAGATTTGAGTTGTCACGCCGAGAAATCATGATGATAATCACCATGTTTTTCTTTCTTTCAAGATGGACCTTAAAGAAGTTGAGAGGAAAATCGCTCAGCATGCTGCAAAACTCCAGGGTGTGGACCTGACCAGAACCATACAGCAAGTCAGTCAGGAGAAACAAGAAACTCAGCACAAACTAGACACCAGTAAGAACACATGATGGATCCACATGGACAAAAATGTAATGTTCCCACAGTCTACGTTTTACATTAGAGTTTTACTGTTGTATTTAACTCATATGTTATGAGTATGTTATGTTTTAGACGGTTTGATGAGGTCCATAGTACAGCTTAATTATCATCAGCGCTAAATATGAAGTAAAAATTAAGGTGAACACATAAACAGTTACAATAATCTGTTTTATAACATCAAAGATGAACAAAGAGATTTATAGGGTTATATTCATCTTGAGCTGAACTTGTTTCAACCACACACACGTGCATAATTACACTAAGTAAATCTTCTCATTATATCTCCATTAAACGTGGTATGTGTTCACTCAGTGGACATAATGACATTAAAAAAAACATTTCGCAGTCAGCAACTCACCTCTGGCAAATCCATAAAATTGCAGATACACTACACGATTTTAAACATTTGCAGTTGTGCTGAGCGTGAAACAGGCATCGCTGGTTGTAGGCAGTTGTCTTGGCAAGTGTGTGAAGAGAACAGGCTCCTCCTCTTCCTCTTGAATCAGTGTTTATCAAATATGTTTGATTTTTTCTGAACCAACTCTGGACACAGTCCTGTAGTGTACATGAGTCAACAGCCCAATCTGGCAGTGCATGCTGCGCTCTCGTGAGTGCTTTCCTGAGACTTTGGTGTGTTCAGTTGGAGTGAGAAGATGTGCAGTCTCTTATTTGGCACAGTATGAAATGTGTGATCCCCAGGTTTTCAGGTGTCAGAAAAAAATCTGCTGAAGCCACTGAGTTAGTGTAACTCAAAGTCTTGTCATAATCTGCCATGATTTTGATACTCGTGTATTATCCGCAGAATTACAGCCAGGTGTAAATGAATACATCTACACAGATATCTGAATATCCAGTAATGGCAGGCAAGTTGATCCATATGCTATATAAGCTCCTTTACATATGCTAAGTGTAATAACTTTTAAAAAAAAAAACATGCAAGCATGCTGAGGCAAACAAGTAAAGCCAAAAATAGTTGTCTATTTGATTCTCTCCAATTTGTTCAGACTCAGGATAAATGTTGATTTTACTGTTAGTAATTTTTCAAGATATAGCTTGTGTTGCTGTTGAGTAGCCTTTCTACTGTCACAGTTATCCACTTTATTTACATAAGAGAAGACAGTCTTTACACATTGGAGTTGAAGCAATGGACTAATTGCACAGCAGTCATCTGACACAGCAGGAAAAATGGAAACGGTTGGAAGAACAATAACGTTTCAGTTCTGTTAAGTGTCCAGGTAGCAGTGACTTAGGAGGTCATGCTGGTTCATTAAGTTAAATGCAGCAATAGTTAACACAACTGTATGTCCTGTCTCAAAATATCTGATGCAATATCTGGTGCATCTAGTCCTTTGTAAGATATTTTATTTGTCCTTTAACTTTTTTTGTTTTGTAGCCTCCAGCAAGATGGAGCTGAAACGTAAGCTGATCCAGGACCAGCAGGATCGGATTCAGATGCTGAAAAGTACTGTGAACGAGACGAGAGAAGAGAAACTCAAACTTAGCAGCGATATGCAGAAACGGCAGCAGCTGGAGGAGCAGTGTGTTGAGTTCACTACTGAAATACAGGCTTTAACCCGGGATATCAGGGTACATGTTACTGATTTTTGTTCATTTAAGCTTCTTCTTGTATGATGTTGATTCAGAGACATTTCTGAGTTACTGTTACACAAACATATGCACCACACAAGAGTTTTTATAGTTAATAGTTTTTTTTTTTTACTGTGCATGGCCTATTTATTTAAATATTACTCCAAATTCTACTGCAATGTACCATATATATAGAGAGAGAGAATAATCCTTTGGTGTATACTTGTACCTTTACTTCCTTGTCTATTTGTGCCTGCTTCTGTTTATTATTTATTACTGTGTATGTTAAGAAAAACAATCCGTTCTCTTATAATATACCATGTTTTCCCCTCACTTCTCTTTGCCTAACTAGGAAGCGAAGGAACAGTTGTCCCCATTGTCTGCTACTCTAGAGAAGCTGCAACAGGAAAAGCAGGAGCTGGTAGATCGCAGAAGACAGAGGCAGGAAGAGGGGCAGGAGAAGGTGAGGGATGTAATCTTATTTTTGTCACTCTTTCATTATACTAAATGTAAATTAAGTGAAAATGTGTTGTTTCTGTCAAGCAATGATGCTCATGCAATCAAAGTATTTATTCACAGCAGGTTTATAAAGTGTTGCAGAGATCATTTAGTAGCCTGCTTTTAGGGATTAATGTGTATGACATAGTGGTAAACTTTTTCATCCTTACTCACCACCAATTGAGCTGTTTACCTGAGCAATTTTCCAAATGGCTGTTTCGTTTTTTAATTTTGCACAACTTTGATAAAGCTGCCATCAAATTTGGAATGACCTTATACTGTATATTCATTCTAGATCATTGAAGTTGATGACATAAAAATAAAATTGTAATTGTCTCCAACTCAGAGTATATCAAACAGGATTAGCAAATGCTCTCATTCTGTGATATTTATATTTTAGACAGTGTATTAAGTTTTTCCTTGGAAATCTAGGTTGAACGATTCATTTTTTTCTAGCCACCATTAAGATATTTTGTCACTGACAGATCAGTGCCATTAAAGAGAGAGTAAAGGGGATCTCTAACTTGGAAAGAGAAATCACCAAATACATTGATGACGGGAAAGGTGAATACAAAGAGGTAACATGTTTTCTCCTATTTTACCTGATAAATCTCTGTTTCTTACATCTCCACTGATTATTTTGTGATAGACTTTACATATAGTACATGTGGGAAGACTATGCTACACTTATGCACTCTGAAACACTGGTTTCCATTTGTGTGTGAACAACTCTGTCACTGTAATGGTTATTCAACAGTGTTGAACAACTTTATTGACTTTGTGTTTTGTAGCAAAAAGAGTCTGAGCTTCAAGAAACCAATACTCAGCTCCATGAAGCTGAGAAACATAAAGAGAAGATTAACAAGGAGATGGGAAACATCCGTCAGGATATAGACACTCAAAAGGTACAGCTGTTGGAGTCTTGTCTTATTTTCTTTTTCTTTTTTTTTTTTCTTTTTTTTTTACTTTTTAAGGAAAGTTGTAATTCAGCATTGTCTTGATTTAGGCCCCAGTTACCTACTTCAACAGCTGTTGATGTTGCATCCAGTTTTGCTTCTGTTTCTATAAAATATATCAATAACACTTCAACTGTTAAACACAGATTAGTATCTTGATCTCTGGGACAATTTCACATACTGAAAAGATGCATGGCAAAGAGAAGCAGGCTTCAACCAAAAGATGTGTGAGGAAGTGGACTGAGGAGTCTAGTGAGGCTCTGAGAGACTACTTCGAAACAGCTGACTGGGAAGTGCTCTGCGGGCCTCACGGGGAGGACACTGACAGTTTGACACACTGCATCACGGACTACATAAACTTCTGTGTAGAGAACACTGTGCCAATCAGGAAGGTACGGTGCTTCTCTAACAACAAACCCTGGGTGACCCCAGAGCTGAAGGCCCTACTGAACGAAAAGAAGAGTGCGCAGACTTTCAGATCTGGGGATAAAGAAGAGCTGAGGAGGGTTCAGAGGGAACTCAAATACAAAATAAGGAGATCCAAGGACAGCTACAGGAGGAAGGTGGAGGAACACCTTCAGCAGAAAAATGTCAGAGAGGTTTGGAGAGGCCTGGAAAAAATCTCAGGCCACAGCAAAGGTGGAGGGAGGGGTCCAGATTCCGGTGACCAGAGGTGGGCAAATAATCTGAATCTGTTCTTCAACAGATTTGATTCTGATACGGCCATCATCGGATGTGTATCGGAAGGGAACGAACAGGAATATAGGGGGGTCATCGTGGACTTTGTTGACTGGTGTGCGCAGAATTGTCTCCACATCAACACCAGTAAGACAAAGGAGATAGTGAATGACTTCTGCAGGAAGAAGCCCCAGACCACACCTGTGAACATCCAGGGTTTGGACATTGAGATGGTGGAAACCTACAAATACCTGGGTGTTCACCTCAACAATAAACTGGACTGGTCAGACAACACAGATGTCCTGTACAAGAAGGGCCAAAGTCGTCTTCATCTGCTGAGGAGGCTGAGGTCTTTTGGAGTGTGCAGGACACTGTTAAGAACCTTTTATGACACAGTGGTGGCATCTGCCATCTTCTATGCAGTGGTCTGTTGGGGAGGAGGATGCACAGAGAGGGACAGGAACAGACTCAATAAACTGGTAAAGAGGGCTAGCTTTGTCGTGGGCTGCCCTCTGGACTCCGTAAAGGATGTGGGTGAGAGGAGGATGTTGGCCAAGCTGACATCAATCATGCACAACACCTCTCACCCCCTGCATGAGACTGTGGGGGCCTTAAGCAGCTCCTTCAGCCATAGACTGTTACACCCACAGTGCAGGAAGGAACGCTATCGCAGGTCCTTCATCCCAACCGCAATAAGACTCTTTAATTTAACATAATATTTGTCATGTGCAATCCACACTCATGTCTATTATTCATATTCATATCATGTGCAATTTATTTATCCAGTGCAATAACTATCCATGGTATATCTATATTTATATCTGTATATATGGAGGATGTATATAGTGTATTATTATGTATATAATGTATTTATGTCATGTCTTCTATATTTTATATCTATTTTCTTTGTACTCTTTTTCATATCTGTCTTACTGTGGAGCTGCTGTGACAGTTAAATTTCCCCGATGCGGGATTAATAAAGTTTATCTTATCTTCAAGGCTCAAAACTCAAGCAATGCATAGAGCAATAAAATCAACTTTATAGACACACTGACATGTTGACAGTTTGATATGTGGCCTTCACCAGTGTTCAACTGTTAATGTTAATTTTGAAAATTAACTAATTTAGAAATTAAGCTAAAATACCCTGTTGCTGTCACACACTGGTGACATCACAAAACAAAAACAACAACAAACTATTATTTGTTTGGTCCATGTCCCATCTTTGATTTATGATCTGGACTGAAAACAAGGGGACATAGAAATGTTTTGGCTTCATTTCTGGTAAGCTGTCAGGTTGTCCATCTTTATATACTATCGGTGGTGGAAACCTATATTGACACATTACAGCAAAACACGTTTGTCAGTTGTTAATGTGTTGTTGTCATGGTTGTTTTTATTAGGTCCAAGAGCGCTGGTTGCAGGACAACTTGACCTTGCGGAAACGTGTTGAGGAGTTGAAGGACCTTGTGACTAAACGTGATGTTCTTCTAAAAGACATGGGGAACATGCAAGTCATGCAGCTACGCCAGTAAGAGCAAAACACAGTTATCAATGCTGTAAAATCAATAAGTCATTAAAACAGAACCACAGAAGTCCAATATCTGTTAACCCCTGTGGTGTCACATTTGAATGTTTAAGGGTTTCTCGTGGTCAGAATGAGGTAACTATGTTTTCACTGCACCTCTTTCTGTGGTTGTGCAGAGAACGTCGTGAAGCAGAACGCAAGTTGGAAGACTTGAAGAAGAACCGCAGTATTGCGCTCGGTCGTCAAAAAGGCTTTGAGGAGGAAATACTGCATTATAGGTGAGACAAGAGGATGTAATTGTTGGGTTCACACAGCACAGAGCTGAGATGTTAATTATTGACATAAATAAAGACGGACATACCCATTGTAAAAAAAATTAAGGCAAAATATCCAGGATACAAATACTGTCATCTTTTTTTTTTTTTTTTTTTGTAATTTATTTAAGTGGGAAAAAACAGAGCATCAACATAATCATTGCTGGCTGTGGGCCTGACTCAGTTTGAGAACTGATTTCCAGCAGGTTTTCTTTCTGTCCAGCGACAGAAAGACAGAAGCAGCATAATCCACAACCAACAAGCAATAAAAATGTTGGTAAATAGATGGTCCAGACAAGAACTATGATCAATATCAAAATTCTGAGGTTTTACATTTTAAATTCAAGAAGGAACAGTATACCTGTGACTTACTGATTACAATTTTGATTCAGGAAAAGAAAGTTTCTATACAATTGTTTAAACCGAGGAAAAGAAGTATACTGGATGCATTGTGGGATTATGTTCCATATTTTAGTGTATGTGCAGAATGACCCTAATCCATAAGTATTTTTAAAAATAAGTCCTGGGTTTAGTTCCTTTATAATGGCTGTAGTTACTCTTCTTGGTCTTTTTAAAGTTATATCTAGGTGCCGATGAGCAAGGTAAAGGTGGAAGAAGATTGTGATGCAGTAGAAATTACAGGTTAAGGCTTTTAAAATTTGTACAATTTTTAAAAATTCAAGGGTTTAGAATGTGTTAGTGCTACACAATGGTGAGTCCAGGAAGAGAGTTGAAGAAGAATTTTATGAGCTTTAGTATAAAGTTTAGCGATTGGTTTGATAAATTCAGAGGTTGCGAGATACCAAATTTGAAGACCATAAGATAATTTTGAGAGTATAGCTGCATGTAAGTAAGTATGTGTTTGAAACCTGGAGTGTTACGTATGGCCTGTTCTTATTATAAACATATATTGTTTTTTTTAATTCGATGATTATTTGCCAGATGTGCTCCTCAGATGTGAGATGTGGATCAAGATAAACACCAAGGTTTTTAAAATTTTGTACAACAGCAAAATTCAAATTGGCAAGACTATAAGTTGAGACATAGACTGTGGTGTCTTTGGTAAATGGAAGTATATAGATTCAGTTTGTTTTGTTTACATTTATAGTCAAGTGGTCTTTGCCAAACAAAGCATATAAAAAAGCCAAATCACAAGAAAATTTGTTGTTAACAACGTTAATATTTTGATGTCGCAGACAGTCGGAGAAATTGCATGACCAATTTTAGCTTCCTGAGAAAAACACAACTTTGTATCAGATGGGGAAAAATTAAAACACTTTAGTTTGCTGAGCAGTATTTGATGGTCTACAATGTCGATTGCCTTACGTAGATCAACAAAGACTGCGCAAGTCACATCACCTTGGTTTAGGGAGGTATGAATCATTTCAGTGGAAAAACAATAAAGCTAAATTAGTAGAACAATGTGAGCGAAAACTAAAGTAGAATTCACTAAAAAGTTCTCAAGATATACTATGATTTGAGTTGTGAGTGTTTTTCTAAGTATTTTTGACATAACTTGTAAAGTGGAGATTGGTCTATAGAAACCGTTCTTAACATTCTTTGGATCTCGAGGCTTTCAGCTTTAGTAATTCGATAATGTTGTTTATCCATGGAAGTATAGACTTACGAGGTTGGAATCAGTATTCCTTAAAATAACCAGCACCACCTTTAATTGATTCAGTAGTTTAATGTATGTTACACGGCATTTGTTCATAATTATCTAGTGATAATCATGGTTCTGGTCTATTTGCCTTATATCTCCATGAAATTCATTCATTCAAATTCATTGACTTGTCACAGTGCAACAACTCAAAATCGTAACAATCAATGAGTGCTCCATGTCTGACGTTTTACGCTGATTTCTCTCTTCCTCCATCGTCCTACTGGCTCAGCTAACAGCCAGCAACCCGTCGCATTTAAGCTTTTAAGTCATAATGTTAGCCTGTTGTTAAAGGAGCCACACTGTATTACTGTATATATGAAACAAAAAAAGAGCATATTATGATTGAAACATAGAGCGTAGACCTTTATATACAGTCAATGTTTAAACCAGTTAAGTGAAGAGAAAAAAAATCTAACTTTTGAATCACTTTGTATTTGAACAACAGGACCACAAGTAATTGTTTCACTGGTTTGTGTCCAACCCTTTAACTACTTTGGCATTCATCACTGACGAATCATGCTTTGTACTAATAGTCAATATTTTTCTCTTTTGGTAACTTGAGTTTGCTCTTGGATTTGATTGCTTGCAGGAAAGAGCTGCGAGAAGATCAGTATGACAAAGCTGATGAGTGCTACAAAAACAAGATGATCACAATGAGGACCACAGAGCTGGTCATTAAAGACCTGGATATCTACTACAAGGCCCTTGATCAGTAAGTGTTTCCCATAAGTTGAGGACCTCATGTAAAATATTTTTCAATCTAAGTTAAGGTTCAGTGTTTTACGGAATTTAGCAGGGCATCATCTTCTTTGATTTTTAATTTTATGAATTATAATCAATAATTTAGTTGTCTGAACTAACACATTTTTTAATTAATAGATTTTTTTTAACGAGTTTTCCCCCAAGTTGATAAACATCTTTTCTCCTAAATATCAGGGTGGTTGACGCAGTAGTGCATGTCAGAGATGTTTGCTCAGCCTAATAGTGTATACATATGCATACAGTGACACCAACTGAAACAGGTTTGAATGAATGATTTTAGTATTCATCTGTGAAGCTCTATGGGAGCATTTTTTGCACAGCTCTGAAGGTGTCCAAAACTCCTTGCTAGTTTGTAATTCACTATAACTATTTTTCCAATTTTGATGCTTTTTCATAAGTCTTTAAAAACAGCACACTGTCAACCCTTCATTTACTTGCTGTCAAAAAAAAAATGAAATACAAAATAATCTCCTTTGATTGAAAAGATAAATACAAATGAGAAGAACACTGCTGAATAATCCTCTGGTCTTAGTGATTACACACAGGAAGTAGTGTTGGTAGGGTTAACTCTCAATATTAGCACATCCTTTGTTCGATGATGATCATTTCTTGTCATAACACATCAGAACCTTGTCTTTCGTACTCAGCCCTTTGATGTTTTTGGTCATTATTCAAAAATAAAAAGTGCGTCAGAGGAGGAAGACTTAACGTATGAACAGTGACGTCATTTATCTTGTAACGTTTACCTTCCTGGATTAGTCGGTGCAAAACTATTACGGTCTTGAGAACGTACCTGAACAGTTTGAGTGTAGAGCTGCAGCTAAAGATTATTTTCATTGTCAACTAGTAGACTTGGTTGACACATGGCCACAATGGTATATCCCCAATTAACAGATGAACACAAAATCGGCAGCCATGGCCAAGACAGCAATGCAGTGTGAAAGAATATTACCTCCTAATCGTCTTACATTTCGTATTGTTGAACCTTTTGTGATGGAGATATGCCTGAAAAGATTAATTAAATATATATACTGTAAAAAAAGCTGGTTTTAACCTTATGATTGATAACAAGTGATGGATGTATGTTTTGTTTAAATACTTTAGCTGCAGGAAAACAGTTTCCAAGGTACTGGCCCCAGCCAATTAGTCAAGCAAATGCATTGACAGCAAGCAAAGCAAAACATTGTAGCTGAATTTCCTCTGTGTCCGTGGACAAGACTGTGCAGTAAGACACAGGATGAGTTTCAACTTTTTCTTATCTTTTCACATCACAATTTGCTACAAAGTGAGACAAACAATATCTGAACATCTATGGACTGTTGAACCGTTAAATATAGACAAATACCTTTTAATTCATTTAATTGACATTAAGTTTTGGGATACTGAGTTCATAGTTGTTTCTATTAACTGACTGTTGATTTATTAAAGAAACTAGAAAAAGAAAAAACTATTCAGGTTTAGCAGTGCTGTAGCAAGATGTGCTATGCCATGCAAGTCTTTCGAGCGCAAGACATACGGCAGCATATCAGGGTTTTTTCCGATAACAATGGCCACACTTCTGTCTTTGGTATCATTGAATTGTGGCATCATGTTAGACATTTGCCGTGTTGATTTTAGTGATACAAATGTGCAAGTAGTGCAAATCCTCTTAATGTGACAATAAATATCTATAGCAAGGTCTTTTTGACAGTGTTTGAGGATGCTAAAAGCCTTTATTTGTTTTAATTTATTTTTTACGGTGGGTTTCTTTCCCAAAATACTTTATATTCTGTGAACCTTCATGGAAAGAAATCTAATACAAGCAGTATGTCAGAGTAGCCAATTAAGAAGCACATGATATTGTTCTGGGATACATTAATAAATTTGACTGAGAAACTAACTGAGGATGAAAGGCTTACTTGTGTAACTGCTTTGCCTTACTCAGCTTCAATAAGGAAGTGTGAGCTCACCATCTCAGATACCATCTTAAAAGAGAGCAAAAGCATGTGGATGTGGGTTAGTTATTGCATAAGCAGCTGTATTGTTATCAAGATTAAAAGCAGGCTTTAGCAGAGATTCAGCAGACCTTATATCCAGGTCGCAGTTTCTGTCTGAATAGACAGAAACGTTTTTTTCATTGTGAGAATTTTGTTTGAATTTTAGAGTGACATCTTAAACTTCCTTGCCACTCAGCAAATTGTACTAAATATGTCAAAAATGCTGAATAATACTCTCTATTTACACTGTTGTAAATTGATTTTGTATCAAAACTGATTGTGTGCATATTTTTGGTTTTATTACTTGAGTATTTAATATGGAGAGTGCACATTAATCTCTAAGAACAGTTAAATCTTAGTGTAAATGATCTGGTATTTAATCCAAACAAATTGGAGAAATTGGGGACCTTAATTATTAAAAATTTATTTACACTTCTTTTTTATTGTGTGCATGTCACCCATGTCATGGGCACCAACATACTCACATAACATTAAAGATGCTGGCCTCTGACTTTTGTGCTGCCAAAAGTCTGACTGATCCTTTCCCCTTTAGCCTGGACAACTATACCCATGATTTCCTAAAACAATTCAAGCTTTGCCCTTTCTTACCCCTCTACTGACAAATCACCCAAGCACCGAAACACAGAGAGCCACTGTTTTGTCCATTCTCTAAATGCACTTATAGTGTTTTTCAAAGCAACCATTTTGGCAAGAAATAGTAGCATAGACACAGTTGTTTCTAATGATACTAATTAAGGTTCCGTCTCGCTTAGGTCCAATACACTCAGAATGCTACTCTTGCACGTTGCCTCAGTGGAAAATCTCTGCTACACTGAGGCGCTGTCTACGCTAGCACAGATATTTTTATAGGCATGCACTGCGAGTTGGTTGAAAATTGCTAAAATTGGCTGGTTGAGATGTTAAATAAGACGTGATACGTGTTATAAACAGCAGCTGACGGCTACTGTGACGGCTACTGTGACTTCACTTTAATGTCTTTGACTTTAACTTTTATGATCGGGTTTGGATCACGGTGGTTGGACCAAGATGTGGGTGCCAGTAAGTCAAGATAACTGTCTAAAAGGGTGGGTGGAGATGCCGAACAGAACCAGGGAGGATGGGGAGCAGAGTAGCTTACATAAGAGTCTCATGCTTTGATTCCCAGAAGTTATAAACCCCAGCTTCAAGACAGAAGATATTTTTATTGTCTCATTAACAAATGAAAAGAAATGTACATTGTTTTTCAAATTAGAAAGTTTATAACCTCCCTACCTAACCAGTGAAAATTGATTTTGTAATGTCGTAAAGAAAACAGGAAAAATTACAATATTTTGTCGTCTTTTTCTGAAAAATATTTAAAGGACACTTTCCATTTATGATTTGTCTTATATCTCATTTTGTTAGACTAAAAAAAAAAAGAAAAAACATTTGTGAATTGTGAAACCAGCATCATGAATCCTATCAACTCATGACTTAAGTGGACTATTACATCCCTACTGTCCACACATTCTTACCTTTGCAAGGTATCTTCATACACACAAGCAGCAACGGGCATGCCTGGCCAGTTGGGGGCATGCACAGTGAACTGTTCCCTTTCTGCAGAACTGACTACAAAATTTGCAAATCATTCATTTATTTATTCCCATTATGCTGAAAAACCAAAAGTAAAAGGATATTAATTTCCAAAGAGTAGCTTTCGTATCTCATGTTATGCTCATTATAAAAAATAAGAATGGACATATGTGAATTAATTAAGGTGTGATTGTGTGAGGCTTTTTGAAAAATACCTGTTTGTAGTGCTCTAAAACGCTGTAATTTAAGCTGCTGAACAAGTCGGCTCCAGATCAGGCTACCTGTCATGTTTAGTTTAGGTGTGTCAAAGAATGTCTGACAGGAAGTAACTGATTCCAAATGTTCCATCAGGGGAATTTCTGCACTTAGATCCCTCATGTAGCCATGAGCCCATGACACTCAGGTCTCACCATTTTCATTGTCTCCAAAATCAGTCAATAAATAAAAACCTTAATCATATTGCAAAAGTCACAAATCATATTCAACTACAAGTGAGAACAGGGATTAAGGTGAAGAAAATGACACCCTTTATTAGCCCCTTTTCAGGGAAATTCCGTCTTTACTTTGATAACATACACATGTTTGTCTACATGCACAAGCAGGACAAACACATGCATTGCTATACAGTGAATACGGTGTATGGTGAGGTGACAGGTAAAGCCATCCTGTTGAGACTGCAGAAAGCAAACCACCAGTCGATATTCCGTACTGACTAGTCAGAGCAGGTCTTGAATTGGCCACCTTGGCCACATAATCACATACGTAAATGTTTCATACAACTCCCTCAGCAGTGTTTATGCCGTGCTCTAACTTTCCCCATTCTATGACTCATTTAATCGCCGTTTCGTTCATCTATTCGCTTGGCCACCTTGTACACCCCATGTCTGTGCACTAAGCGAGGCTATTCAAGATTGTCTGCGGTAGATAAGATAGATAATTAGATAAGGTTGGATTCCGTCAGTGGGATGACTTGAAGCTTAATTCGGAGATGCTGGTACTTTCAGCCTGGCTTTTTCAGGCGACCTTGGCTTTCTTTGGCTTTCTTTAGCTTCTTTGATGGAATACCAGTTAGTGCAGTGCCATTCAGTACCATGATTGTTTTTATCATCTCAACAAAAAGCCTCCTCCATAAGATGCTCACTTTCTGTTATGAAATTGCAAAAATAGAAGCAGTAGAATTAAGTAAAATTGCCAAAAACAAAACATAACAAAAACAAACAAAAACAAAACATATATATATACATATGTATATATA
>KV751332.1:12720483-12734153 GCA_001698575.1 Mola mola | reverse complement strand
CTTGAATACCTTTTTTCGTGATTTATCCTCATGAAAATAGACTTAAAGAGGGGGAAAAAAAGCTTCAGTTCCTAAGACAGAGACAACTGAGGTCATTTCACTATCAGAATCAAATCTGTATTGTTAATTACTCTTTTGGAGAGGAAATAAAAGTGACACCAAACAGTTTTGTTGTTCAGCAATACTTTGTAATGCATATTGGTTATGTTGATTATCTGATACTTTTAAGAATTCGTCAAACATTAAAGAGGGGGAAAAAAAGCTTCAGTTCCTAAGACAGAGACAACTGAGGTCATTTCACTATCAGAATCAAATCTGTATTGTTAATTACTCTTTTGGAGAGGAAATAAAAGTGACACCAAACAGTTTTGTTGTTCAGCAATACTTTGTAATGCATATTGGTTATGTTGATTATCTGATACTTTTAAGAATTCGTCAAACATGATTTCCCACTGCAGCTGAAACCATTGGTCGATGGTCAGATGCACGGATAAGGGCTGCTCTACCTCATCTGACTTTTCTTCCGTTCTTCATGCTTATTCTATTTATTCACTCTGTATGGTCTTCGGAAAAACAGCCTTATCATTCCAGTGTTTAAAAACCACATCAGTGTTTCTAGATTATAGACGAATTGAAATGCTTCGTGGTATCCCGGAAACACCATCAGGTCGACTACTTTCGTGTTTTTCATATTAGCATATTGGTAATATATACGGTATTTTTGTCATGTACCAGTATTAACTGAATTCCATAAACACACATTTCTGTTGGAAGTCAGTTACGCACATACTCGTACATACAGTACACAGTACACAGTACACAGCATGTAAGAGCATTCGGTTGTACCGCTTTTAATTTCGATAACTTCCAATTATTTGGTGGAGTCTGCATTTGTTTTTATACTTTTAAACCAACCTTGATTTCAATTCACCATATGCTCTAATCCACACTGCTTAAACATTTGTAACTTAAATCCCTCTTCTGTTAAAAATGATTAAGATATATTTCCAAATAAATGAGAGTAAAAACTGGGCTGTGACAAAATTTCACCACATTTAACTGTTGGGGCTCAGGTATGTTGACAGTGTGCCTGTTCACACAGACCACCATTTATGTTAACAATACAAGGCGACAACTAAGCTACCAGAATCAATCAACAATCATCATAGATAAATAATGAATTATTAGAATAGTAAGATCTAATTTGCATTAGATTACATGTGGACATCACCCTTAAAGAAGGGAAAAGATAGCCAATTTAATTAATCAGTCTCATGAAATCTACTAAACTGTGAATTTGAAATTATCCTTAATAATTAGCTTGTAATAAGCTTGTTGGACTTCTTGACAGTGTCGAGGTTGGCAAAATTCCATCTTGTGGAACATTAAACACACAGCATGTTTATCCAAAAGTATTTATTCAAGAATGAACAAGACAGAAACACACAATGCCTAAGCTAGGATGCAAACCATTATATATATTTTTATACAAGGATGTGCGTGTATGTATGTGTGTGCCGCATAAGAGAAAATCAAAATTGGGGGGCTTTGGGGGGCTCAGACCATTTCCTGGTTGAGACCCTGCATGTTAAGACAGTGCTGTGTAGGTGTGAGGATGCGGTGCCAAGTTAGAAAGACGCTGAGTCTGTGCCGGCTAACTAGCCTTAATTTATAATTATGGCTAATCCACTTATTGATAACCTGACCACAGTCACAACAATACTGTTCAACAATGCAACCGAAAAATACTTTCATCATTTATGCCCTTAGCTTGTCAGTCCATTGTGTGTCACTGCTTGGAAGGGATTGTTAGCATTTTGTCTCTACCTGAAGATTAAATTATGAATTCTGGTTTTGTTTTGTTTTTTGACTTAAGCAGCCCACTACATGACATCAGCATATGGCCCTTTTGCACATTTTTCATTCTGTTGCATCACAGAAAATGCTTGGATTCTATAAACATGCTTTATACTATTTGATGTGCAATTTTACTGTTATAACTTAAAATCACGTCTCTACTTCTGTCTTGAGTTCTAATGCATGGCTGTTGCTATGGAAAATGTAGTGTTTTTTGAATGTTCAGTTTTAATCTCTGTTTTTCTTTTTCCTCAGAACCATCATGAAATTCCACAGCATGAAGATGGATGAAATTAACAAGATTATTAGAGATCTATGGCGCAGCACCTACAGGGGTCAAGGTGCAGCTCACTTCAAAATATCTATTATGGATATGTACATACTGTAGTTCATTCTGTGTGTTTCATTGCTCCTTCCTGCCCTCTCGTCTAGACATCGAGTACGTGGAGATCAGGTCTGATGCAGACGATAATTTGTCTGCTGGCGGGAAGCGGAGGGTTTACAACTACAGAGTGGTGATGGTGAAAGGGGACACAGCTTTGGACATGAGAGGACGCTGCAGTGCCGGTCAGAAGGTGCCAGACAAGCATTTCTGCATTACATCACATGACGTCTGTGTGTTCCCAAATCTTTTCTAACAAAAGCCCGGTTATGTCCAGGTGTTGGCGTCCCTGATCATCCGTCTAGCTCTGGCAGAAACCTTCTGTCTGAACTGTGGCATCTTGGCCCTGGATGAGCCCACCACCAACTTGGACCGAGACAACATTGAGTCACTGGCACATGCACTTGTAGAGTGAGTATGCACAATGTTTTTATGTCAAAAGCTGTGAGGACCCTCATTGACATGATACAGTACATTATCCAGTAACTATTAGCCATTGAACATTCTGAAAGGTCGCCACGATTGAAAAAAAGTTCAAGAAACACTGGTTTAGACTCTAGCCCAATACTGTTAGTTGCATTACTCAGCATAAAGTGTCTAATTTGACTTACTATAAATGAAAAGAAATTAAATATTATCCTGCTCTCTCCAGAATCATTAAAAGCCGCTCCCGTCAGCGTAACTTCCAGCTGCTGGTCATCACTCATGACGAGGACTTTGTGGAGCTGCTGGGACGGTCAAGCTACATCGAGCACTTCTATCGCATCCGAAAGAACCAGGACCAGAACTCTGAGATCACAAAGTGCAGCATCTCATCCCTCTCAACCTATCTCCACTGAGCAGGTCTTTGACTCTTTGGAAATGTACAGACATCTGTAATAGCTTCAAATGTTCTAATAAAGTGTTTCAGGGTTTTGGAGTGTTAAAATTCACTGTCAGGTCTCTCCTCACACCATGTTTGAAAGTTGATTGATCTGCACAATAAGTAACATAGCCAAGCTAAAGACAGCAGCATATATTCTCCATGTAATATATTCCACTTTAAATTGGCAGCAGCCTAATTCTATTGATAAAGCTTCACTGTTCAATGGCAAATTCTTATTTGTGTTCTACATTATTTTATACCGTTATTACACCGAGAAGGGCTTTAAAAATTCTTTGGTAGCATCACAAATCCAGAACATGTAAGGACAAACTGACACTTTTTAAGATGCTGATGATACAGCTTGCGTGCTATGGTATTTGTATTCCAGTTTATGTATAATGGTCAGCGATGTCAACAGAAGGATCTGTTATGCTTCAAAAATCAGAGCAGTTTGCATTTTTATTTTATTGTTTGGCACTTTGTATGTTCCTAATATTTTGTCATTAAATTTGTTAAAGTTTCTCATACCACTGATGTGTTTTTCATAGAAATTTTGTTCAGAGAAATATCAAGAAAGTTGCTCATCAACCACAGCTTAATCAAGGAAATCTTATATCTCCAAAACTGCAGACTCATTACATTTCTTTTGTAATGAGGAGGAGAAATGTGGCGAATGCGGGGACAAAGCAAGTATAAATTTTGTGTCTCTCAACCAAGTCGTCAGTGTGCGCTGCTAGATGACAATTGAGTGACTGAGTCAAGGGTTGTGAAATCGCTTCAGAGGTGAACAACCAATCGAACTTCAATCATGACGAAGAGGATGCTTCTGCTGGTATCGACTGCAGTGCTGCTGGTCATTGCAGCTGTTGCCATCCCAGCTCCTAGAGATGCCGAACCCGGTCTCAATATCATATTTGATATGGTTAAGAAATACAATCAATCCATTGCTAAGGTGAGAACTGAAACTTTTTTTTTGTTGTTAACTTGTTATTCCTGCAAAATAACATCAGTATATTATCTTTAAAAATGACCTTTAAAGTCAGTACAAAAGCTGACTTATTGAGCTGAATATATAAAGCTGGCTCATCTGATTTATTTTATTCTGTTGTGGTGCAGGAGTTCTTTGTTGAAGATGTGTCACATCTGGCGGAAGGAATTAACAAATGTCAGGTGAGGAGAGTGTTACATCTTTGAACCACTGAAACCTAAGTAACGATGTTTGGCTAAACTACTTTTTTTGTAGACGCAGAGTAATTTTTTTGACTTACATTTATCAAAGTCATGTGTTCTGACCAAATGCAATAACTGAAGATAAGATTGCGCTGAAAATAGCATTTTGCGTAATTTTGCCTGCATATGTGTTTGATTTTCAAAGGCTCACATATTCTTTCTTATGTTCTATATAGGATAAGTTCTTCTGCAAAGTGCTTGAAATCCTGCGTAAGCACCTTGATCCAAAAAAGGACGAGGGGGCGCTCGTGAAAGCGTTGAGAGAAAATTACAAGAAAAATGTAGGAATTCCCTCTGACACATCACATTTGCATTATTGTAAAATTTAACTGGAAATCAGTGCACTGAACGGCATGATTTGTTGTCTTGCAGGTAACCTGCCCTGAGGTACTGAAGAATGTGACACCTACGGGCATCAGCAGACCGTTACCTGATCTTATGAATACCCTCATTAAGTGTATTCAGTTCAGGAACTTAAATAAAACCACTCCTAATCCCTGAATACTTCCCAGATTTACAAGCCTACTGTACCTGGATCAGTTCATTATTATTTTTCTGATGGAAGTAATGTTTTACATATCCCCCCAAAAAAACATTAGTTGATGACATATGTAGCACATTATTGGAGTTTAACATTTTGAATTTTATTTGTGTTATGCTTGATCTGTTTTATTTAACAATTTATTCTTATCTGTTTTTGTCATCTTAAACAGCTTTGCAAATGAAAGTTTTAAACCAGATCTGAGCACTATCAAATGCACCTGGATATTTTATTTATTCAATACAAATGAGTGGACTGAGTATGAATGTTTTATCATACATGGCATGTTAATCAGAATTCACAGACATTTTTATCACAATTGTTTATCTGTTGCATTTTTTAAAATAGTTCCAGAAAAATTTAAAATGTGTCATTATGTTTAATTCCTTATTTAGAATAAGTAAAGATCACACACAATCAGTGCAAACAACAGTCAGAGCACTAAAAATGCTGTTTCATGATGTTAAAACTTGGTAGGATTTGCTAGGAAGACAGCAGCTCACCTTGTTTATAGCTACAAAAAATAAATGGATAAATAATGCTGTTAATTCTTTGTTTCATATATTAAAATGCAGTTAAAATGCCTTGGTTTCTGCGCCCACTGTCGCTGATGCTTTTGTTATTTGTCTTTGCAACATGCCATACATGGGCTTCAGGAAAAGCTCTGTGGGGTTTTTACTGCAAACCAAGTAGGTCATAGAGATGACAAAGTGATTCTTGGTATCCAGGAAACCAAAACTATTTCAGCTTCACTGACCTGAAAGAACTAAAATTACTAAATACTAAAAATAGGATGCCCCCTAGTGGACTAGTCCATTCATAAAAAGGAAGTCTGTATTGTTTGATGTCATAAAGATTTTTTTAACAATGATGCCATGATTGGATAAAACTCAGTCTGTAAGCAGAGATTGTTGCAATTGAATTTAAAATCAATTAATTCAATTGATGTAAAGAATTTCATGATCAATAAATAAAGCAGAATCATCAGCATATAATGATATTTTATAAGTCTGTTTAATGGTTGGCATTGCTATTATAGTACTGACTGGTTTTATTTCAATCATTTGGTAGGATTGATCATCAGGTCGGATTATTGACAGCTGTGTTTTGTCCCTTAGTTTAGTTTACCAATGTAAAGTAACATTACCCAAAGATTATTGATCTCTTAATTTGTTGATCTGATTTTAATGCGATGTGTTACCATTCCAGATATATCAATTCCTGTTGATTTGTCTTCCACTTCCTTTGCACATAGCTCTATATTATTTCATTGCATTTCTGTCATTAAAATAGAGCCTCTTCCTTTTAAATTTGTTTGTCTTTAGATTTTTGCCTGCTGTCTTCATGAACTTCCTTTTAAAGTAATGACTGTCATAACTTTCATAAATGTTTTATTGGGCAAGTACTGCTGATGAAAGGGTTCATTATGTTTCTGTAGATTGTCAGCAATTGTTTTCATGTTGCCAAGCTCCTTTTAAACAGGCCAGTGTGCCATGTAGTTGCTTGTTAAACACCCAGTTTGTAATTTTCTGACAATCGCTGGTGGCTGCCAGTAAGTGATGTATGAATGGTTGTTTGTTTGTTTTTGTCCCCCCGGCTACCCTGAGTTCCGAGAAACACTTGGTGAAGTTGGCTCATCAACCACAGTTTGATCAGTCATATCTTACACTTGTGAAACACGGGGAAGGCATTGGTAAGCAAGTAAAAGCATATGTTTCTAAAACTCAAGCCAAGCTCAGCAATGGAAATTCTCTCGAAATAGCTTAGCAACTTGCGACGATGTAGATAAGGATGCTCCTGCTTGCGTCTGACGGTCCATCTAGCTGTTTGTCTGTCCTGGATATGTTGCCAGGTCTGATGTTATTCAGAAAAAACTGAACGGGATATATGAACTTGTTGAAAAATTGTGTTTGTAATCTCTTTCATTTATTTGTATTTTGCCAAAATTACTTGTTTCCCATTTGTTGAAGTTATTTTTTTTATATGTGATGTAAATATTATTTGTTGAGGCAGAAGGCAATGAAAAATGTGGGTAAGTTGTGGGCTGTTTTTGGAACTTTGGATGTAATTCTGGGCTGGTAGGTAAAGGAAATATAACTATCATTGATTCTAATGATGACATTCTGCACTTTAAAGGATAAGCGATGCACATATATTTCTTGAGATTTTAACAGCATGTTTTTTTGCTGTAGAGTCTCTGCCTGGCGTGCTTCTAAAAGCTAATACATCCCTGCTTATGTCCCATACAGGACTGGCTCTTCTGCAAAGTGGAGGATATCCTCCATCACCATGGACAATGAGCTGCTTGGGAGAACCCTGCAGACGTATAATAATGGTCGAAATGTGAGAACTGTCATCTCCAGAGAGACGCCGTGACACAAGCATTAAAGGTTCGGACAGGTGAGGAGTGAGGAGACACCTTAGAAACTTAGCTTAATTGAGCAGAGAAACTTCAGTGGGACCAAAAATAGAAGATGTTTGCGTTTTGAAATGAAAATTGCGGTCTGATCTGAATGCTTTCATGCACATATTTATATGTACTTTGTATTCATAGATGAAAATTCTTTGTACTGTGCGTACTTTCATTCAAATTTTACCATTTACAATAGAATTTAAAAGGAAAAAATACTGCGGTGCTTGAACCAGTGTGTGTGTGTGCACTGGTTTTAACCCGCGTCATCAGTCGATCATTCACTTTTGAAGAGAACCTGAGGAGGGACCAGACAATAAAAGTATTTCATCATTTATGCATGTGCAGAAATAGCATTGCAGGAACGTTTCGATGTTCAAATGATTCTTCCAATTTTTATGATTCTGTGAATCATTCTGCCTCCAAAGAACTTCTGAAGAACCCTGTTTTGTTCTTTCGGACCCTGCTTTCCGTGGAGTGCACTCAACCAACGAGTACAGCCCACAAATACAAGGGTGGA
Source organism: Mola mola (assembly GCA_001698575.1). NCBI lineage: Eukaryota > Metazoa > Chordata > Actinopteri > Tetraodontiformes > Molidae > Mola > Mola mola. The sequence goes on along the minus strand of KV751332.1, from coordinate 12,726,348 downwards.
GATTTTGCTTCAGACAATGTACCCGTCACTCGGTGACGTGATGCAATGTGAGAGCTGTTGGGGGTGACTGCGCTCAGCTGGGTGTACATGCGCTACTGAACCGTAGCCCCCTCATTACTAAATAAAGAGAATCACTCTCCTTTTCAATGGTGCTTTTTATAGAACTGTTGGATACTCCTATTCTCTGTTTAACTTTTACCTCCAGTAATTTGCTCAATGGGCTTCAAAAGACATAAGCTCATAGATTGGTGTGCATTATAATGAAACGATACAATTCTGCATGGCCAACACTTTATATGGTCAGCACAGTCACAAGCTTATTTAAGAGCACAGAGGTATTTTGTCCAATTTACAGTTAAAGTTTTAAATAGGGATGCACCAATATGGAAATTCTGGGTGAATACGAGTATTTCAAAATAACAATTTGGCTGAAAACCAAAACTGATATTTTGAATTTTTTTTTTTTTGTAGTTATTTATTCCCATTTTTTTTTTGTCAATGTCAGTAGGTTTTTCTTTTTTTTTTTTTCTTGGTTCTTTCTACATAGAAGTCCTGGCGGTCAGAATTCATATTTTTTGGAATCTGCCATCGGGGATTGAGGAACGAAAACTGAAATCCTCAGCCATGATGGCAACTGCTTATTTCGGTCATGTTGCGTCGTCATAAAAGGCCAAAATTGAGATAGTGGTGTCTTTGAAGCTGCAGCCCAGCATTTTGACAGCGGACATGGTCAGTGCAAAATTAATGAGACACAAACAGATTATCACCGGCCACTGGTATTGGTGCCACCTTCTCGGTACTGATATTAAGTTCATATTTTGGAGCATCCATTCATATGAATGAATATGCATTATATGAGATGTTATGATGTGTTAATTGAAATTGGACTTTGTACGCCTAAGAAGCCTAAAAATTGTTTAGTGTTTTTTTGATACGAGGTCGAAACTAAAAGGTCATGGTTTGAATCCCAGTTACAACATCTGCCCTGCTGTTTTGTCTTCGAGCGGGACATGAAATTAAATTGCTGCATGTATGTTTATCTAAAGAGGAAATATGTGAGAGATTGAGGCTCCTTCCTGGTTTTTTGTAGTCATCAATTCATTTTTTTTTTTTGCCAATTCCACTCTACTGTGTTCACAACTTGATTGTTTTTAAAATATATTTAGGGTCTGCTGAATATCTCAAAAACTGTAATATAATGAAGCCAGATCATACTACTGGTAACACAAATGCCTTTAAAGGACATAATAAGAATTGTTTTGCATTTGTTTCATTTGCCAAACATCCCCATGTGGGGATGTTTGCAAGTATGCAGATGAGCTGGAATTGCCCCGAGGCGATATAACCTAAGCTGTTATCAAACCGTAACGCACCAGCTTTGTTCTACTACCCGATCTGATGGAATCCAGCGGGCATCATGCTGTCAACCCTCACAGTCACGGTCGCCCATTTACCAGCACTGTGTAAACATATCGTAAGTCTCTTTTAAGTGTGTAATAAGACGGCTGATCAGGATCATTAGCATTTGTGTTTAGTGTAGCTTGATGATTTCTTTTTTTTTTAACGTTCCTCTGCTTGATGCTTACACACACAGACAAAGCAGCTCAGCACCGGCCGCCTTTGCTGCCTCTTTATTGTGTTCCTGGTCGCTTAGCCTCAGGGCTGTCTGCAGGGCCTGAGGCCAGTGGGAGCAGGCGGGTAGCTGTGTGTGCCAGGGGACCTCCTTCAGGGGCCCCAATGTGGCCTGGCTCGGTTTTCATGTCTGTCTTCAAACGCGCATATCTCATGTTGTTTCCCTGTGTGCCCTCAGTCAGTGCACGAGTCCGGAGTGGTGCAGTGTGTTAACATTGATCTGCTTTCCCTTTCCTCGTTTACTTGTTTTTCACCGTCTGGAAATGCAGAAATGACACAGGACTGTTGACAGATGTAGGAAGTTATTACTGGCCGGTTTATTTTAATAGGCAGAATGTGATGAAAGTGCTGTGAGGGCCTGTAAATCTTTAATACCGCCTGATATTGTATTTATTTCAGTTATACTGCGGAAAACAAGTAGTGATTCCAATCACTCTTTTATGGTTTATAAAAGCCAAATATCTGGAAAGAAGCTGGTTAAAGGAGAATTATGGTATTTTTCAACCTAAGCCCTATTTCCTGAACTTGGAGTGTCTAAAACTTCTTAAAATACATCTTTTTGGGAAAGCTACTTCAGTATGGAGTTTGGACCCTAGGAACAAACAAGGCTATACAATGCAGTGGCTCGGGGGCATGACGGAAAATAAATCGCCTCTCGGCCACTAACTATTGCAAGCGTCTGGTAACACGGAGCAGATACCTACAGTGAAACACGTGTGCGTTTTTGACTCCACAACCATTAGTCTGTACTGTATAAAACAAATGTTCCTGCTCCACGTTGACAGCAGCGCTCTGGCTGATCATGGCTGAGCAGCTTCGTCAGAGTCATCTGTTGTATACAGTTATAGAGTCAAAAACTCATCAGTGTTTTAATTTATGGACCTACTTCATGTTACCAGACCCTTCAATAACAGTTTGAGCATAGTTAGTGGCGAAAATAACGACTTATTTCTGATGATCCCTCATGCCCCGAACCTTGCCGAGCTAATTGGTCCTAACCACAGAATTCCACACTGGAGTAAAATTCCGAAAAAGATGTTTTTTGTACTTTTTTTTGTTTGTTTTTTACGCTCGAAGTTCAGGAGGTTAGGTTGAAAAATACCAGAATTGTCCTTTAACCATCTTGTTATTTAGCTCCTCACCTGGTTTGAATGCCAGATATTTGTCCCATGCCACCAACAAAAGAGTGACTGGGATCACTGAACTAATTACTTTATGCTGTATAACCAAAATGAATACATGTTGATGGTTAAATAGGCCTTACGTTGACAGACAGCGGAATTGTCCTTTAAATGGCCTCGGCCTTCGCCTCCTCCTGGCTGCTGGTCCTCTGAGTGCTCCTGCTGTCACAGGGGTTTAGTGTCAGGCACTCACCTTGACACGATGGAGGTGGAAATAAAAAGATTTTACAGCCACACAGTCGCGATGACGGACGTGAGGGATTTATTCTCTTTCTTTAGTGATGCTCACCTTTCTGTCTCCTCATCCATGTGTCCTTTTCTACCTGACTGCCCCCTTCTATCCAAACTTTTCTCCCTCCAGTCCCATTTCACGGCCTCTCCTCAAACTCAGGCCTCCCTCTAACATCAACTTCCTTTCTTCTTTCCTCTCCTCCTGTCCTCCGTCTCTCTGCACCGCAGCCACATTGTCTCGGAGAGGATTATCATGTTCGGCATCATATGTTCATGCGCTCTAATCCGAGTTTGTGTGCGGACATGCACCCAACCAGCTAAGTGCTCCGTGGAAGAGAAAAATCACGCCAGGCTGAGTTATTTCTGCCTGGGTTCCTCTTATTTCTCTGGGCACATTGATAATGGAGAGCACTTGAATAATGAATGAGGTGCATAATACTGTTCTTCTCCGGGCCTATAAGTGAGTTTCTATGAGTGTCTCTAATTTGGCTCCCCCCTCCTTCCGTCTTCAAACCCCCACGCTCTTATTTTGTGGATAAACTTCACTTTCAAGGAACCGCTGGCTTCAGATGATCAGAGGCTCATGACGGAGGCTGTAAAATGGACCACACGGGTCATCTGATGGCCAGAAGAAGAAGATCTCGCTGTCTCTCTCTCTGTGTGTTCACATCTCTACCTACAGTGTGCGTGCGTGTGCGTGTGCACATCTCAATAGGCTCTCCATAATGCACGGCGCCTCACAGCCCGACTATGAGTCTGTAGGTATTTGTGCATCGCAGACACTCCCTGGTCTCCGTGCAGAGCTGATGCTTAGTGAGAAGTCCCATCAACGGTCTCACATGCAGACGAAGGTGTCGGTATTTCAGACAAATGCAGTAGAAGTGTGTCTTATTTTAATGCCTTCTGTCTGTCACACTTGTTGATGCGATAATGGACACGTGTGGAAAATTAGAATTAAAATGTAGCGCAAATTTTAACAAAAAGGTTAAATCTTTTTTAAAAAGTGAAAAATTTTGGCTTTTCTTTTTTTTTTCCTTGCAGAATTCTTCGTTTATTAATTGAACGTGCTGCTTTCACATGGCAGCAAGTTAGTTCCTGATCTTATTCTTTTGTGTTTAATTCAACCCTGTGTTGATTATCTGTGTTTAATAATTCCATGAAAAGCAGGAAGCCCTCACATTCACAGGATGCTTCAGTTGTTTTGTCAAAAGTAATATTTCTTTCTTGTCAATGGGCTCGTTAATGTATTGACTTTGTCACGAATGTGTTTCCATCAGGGGTGGAAGAAGATTTCACATGCACGCACCGCTAAATATGTCAGAAATAATTAAACAGCTAAATATCATCAACTAACTTTACACTACAAGCAGCGAGGTGACGTTTGCTGCTGGTTTAAAGGGAAGGTTGCGTCGCTTAATTTTAATTTTGCTATTAGCTCATACCGACGCGCAATTCAATCTGCTGATTTAAAACGGCTTTTCTGTACCTTTAAATGCAAAGAAATGGGAATTTAGCAGCGCTTCCCTGAAATCTTGTGTCATTATATACGTATGACTTGAGTGGATGCAAATAGTCGTTTTCCATCACCCACATTCGTAGCCACAATAAACCCTGTGGGGAAGGAAACAGGAGCCACAGATGAGCAGCATCTCCTGCGCTACCATTTAAAGAGACGTGGCCTCGAGTTTCCAGAGAGCAACACGATCTCCATCCTCGTGCCGGACCCTCAGCAGCGGGTCGGTCCTGAGCCGGCTGGGCCCCTGACGGTGATACTGGCTGACTAATAGAGAGCAGAGGCAGATGTCTCCCCCTCACTCTGGTCACAGTTGTTGCTGGTGGCACTGGATGAATTATTGAGTCCAACTGCATCATTCCCTCACTCTGCTGCCGGGATGTGTGCGTGTGTACATGTTGGGTCCTCATGGGGACCATAGAATGCACACACACACACACACACACACACATCGAATGGAAGTCATAGCAGCTTTTAATCAGGACTGACGACCCGTCTGTTTGCCACTGACTTTTCTCAATCAATTTGATTCGCAGTTCTTACGCTGCACTTTATTCCTTATATTTTTTATATTTTTTATTTTCTGCATATATTCTTTTCATCTTTAAATGCTTTTTGTGTTTGTTTTTACTGCTTTTTGGTGTCTCGTAGAGCATTTTAAAGCTGCATTGTTGTTGAAATGGGCCACCTAAATACACCTGCTTTGCCTTGCCATGTCCCCACAAGGAAGCTGCGCAAGTATGTGTGTGTAGGTATGTGGCTGCGGGCAGAGAGAGACGGAGAGAGAGAGACTTTGGCAATTTAAAAAAGCCCCATTCCGTCACAAAAGGTCTTCCCTGATTGAAAAATCTCTCTCTCTCTCTCTCTCTCTCCGTGTCGCAAGCTGTGACATAATTCACGTTCATTTTTATTTTAAGAATAAGCTCCGAAGTGAAATTCTGAAGCGGTTTAAATTTCAAACGTGTTTTTGTGCCCATCGTGAGACACAAATCGGCGCGCGCACCTTCCAGCTGCAGCGGAATAATTGACGCGCATGCGCCCGTGATATCACATCAGATATTCACGCTCCTGCTGTCTGATTTTAACCTCAAAATTGTGTCTAAACACCTCGTCCGCGTTCGGGGCCCCAGATTGTGAACATTTATAGATAAAGAAATAAAAAGGTGACGCTTGTATTTTTATGTTACCTTCATCTTTTTTCTCTCTCCAAATAATAAAACATACAAAATCCGTAAATGATTGGCTTTTAATGCTTAATCACCTCTGAGCATCAAAGGGAATATTAATAAAGGCCTGAGAGCCACGGAC
>KV751332.1:12698512-12709721 GCA_001698575.1 Mola mola | reverse complement strand
CATCATTTCACGGCTCCGCCCCCTCCCGCGGCCCACATGCATCGAGCCGGGCTCCATCTTTCCTCGGCCGCGGCCTCGGCCCGCCGGAGGCCTGATCAGACCCAACCGGGTCGCCTGAAGGAGAACACGATGGTTTCAGGTTAGAAAATGACTGACCGACCAGATTAGTGATAAATTCTAACACAACAAAATGATCAAACCTAATTTACAAAGTTATTATAGCACTTGCAAAATATTTCACATTTTCCTCATCTTCAGAGCCTGAGTGCTTTCTCCATATTTGTATTTTCTCCTTCATCCCTCCCTGCCCTTCACCATTAGTTGTCACTCGTCCATTTTTTAAGTGACACCTCCTCTCTAGCCCCTCCACAACCTCACAACCACTCTCTCTTCCATTCGTCCCTCCTTCACTTCTGCCCCTGATTGTCATCCCGCTATTTTCTTACAAGGAGCGGCAGCTCAAACTTTAATGAGATGGGGCTCCATCAGCGTAGGACCCGTGTCTGATTTGACTTCGTTAGCGGCTGCTCCTCTGGGCTTTCTTAAGTGGCTGAAGTTTAATGTTCAGAATGAGCATTCGGCTTTGGATGGATGGGAAGGGCGTTATGCATTTTTAACAACCGAGTTAATTTAGGACCCACAGGGGTGTAGGGGAGAACATGGTAGGCAGTCAGGGTGATGCTAACAAAAGCTATGTTCCTGTTAGGCTGATCTGCGGTGTTGCATCAGGGGCCAGAGGAGGTGTGGGCCGAGTCTGAGCTGTTGGGTGCAGCTCAGAGAAGATCAAACTTTTATTTTCCAAGGAATAATATATTTATTTTTTATTTACTTGATAAATAGCCAAAGCAAACATGGAACAAAAAAAAATACGCGTTGCACCTCAGGTTTCTGTAACCTGCAACCTGCTGTCAGAGCTTGAAGGATCATCACACATTTTCCTCAGGTAAAACTTCTATTGTTTGCAAAAATGACTTTCTTGCAGACACGTTCCTGCCAGAAGTGATATAAAATGTGCTTGTTGTGGGAATTAAATACACTTTTCCTGCATTATTCATTCCTCTCTGTGGATCAGTATGACGCTTTGTTCATTTGACTGAAGCCGAAGACCAGTTTCATCCAGAGCCTGTTTAACGTGATTTGGATGCTTTTGTATTTTTTACTTGTATACAATCATGCCGAGTTGGGTGATGTGTGTCTGGAATTGTATCAGCTCATTTCTTCTTAAGCTTTTTGTGGTAACATCTGTTCAAATTCAGCCCTCCAGAAATATGCAGATGATGCATGATTCATTGTGTGTTTTTTCTTTAAGCCCTGATTATCACTCAGTGGTTCTGTTTCGCTGTGTGTGTGTGTGTGTGTGTGTGTGTGTGTGTGTGTGTGTGTGTATGTGTGTGTGTATTACCTCCACTTGTAGCTGCCCAAGTTTTCTCTTGAGGTCTGTTGTATCCTCACCAGAAGTCATCTTCTTGTGGAAGTCCAGCTCAGCATCCAGCAATTCTTTCTGAGCCTGCACACATGTTGTGTAAAATGAGAAAACGTTGGTCAATACATACAGATAATCAATCAATGAACCATTTCAAAATAGACACTATGTTGGCAGGACAGTCTGTAAAAACTGACAGAAAATGGTGTACAGACCATAGAAGAGACTTAATCAGATCTGCCCCTCCGTCTAACAAGGTCAATTAATGAAAGAGAAGGTAAGGAGGTCCAAACTTACATCAGTCTTGGTCTTGGGCTGGTTGTGGTTGGGATTGGAAGTGGACACCTGCGAGTTGGGGTTGGGGTTCATTTCGTTCTGCAGCTGTGCGATCTTATCCGTCAGTTCCTTCAGGGTCTTCATGGTGTTGGCCCTCTCCTCGGTTTTCATCCCTCGGTTCTTCTCCAGCCGGTTTATCAAAGCCTGACAGGAAAAGAAGGCCGAGCAAAACGAGAAACTGTAAAAGACATGAAAAGTTTAGGGTACAGAAAAGAGAGACGGCTACGGCCGGTTTTACCTTCTGACACTCAATCTGTGTCTTTAACATCTCCTGCTTCTTCTTTCTCATGTCCTGCTGGAGTTTTAATGCCTCCTGTTTTGGGTGGGGGGGGGGAAATATGTTCACTGACACTGAACAAACACTAAACATTGAACAATTACAGGCTAAAAATCAAACAACATGCCTGTTTCTTCTTAAGGGCTTCCTGCGCTTCTAGTGCTTTTCCAGTCTTCCCAAGACTCTTTGAGGAGGACTTGAGGCCTGTGGAAGAATAGTGGCTCTTCTGGGTGTTCGTCAGCGCAGCCACAACCTAGGACAGACCGACACATTTAGCTATTCAGAATGAGCTTAGAGAAGCTGTAATATACTCAAACACAAACTCACTGCCTCACAGTAAATACTAAGACCAAAATAATCATGTTTAGCATTTTCATAATCAAACAGCACCAGTTTGAAGACAGGGAATACAGTAGGGAGGCAAAATAATTTACAGCTGTTCTAAAGAAGATTAATATTATGACTTTGGGAACTTTGGGGGATTTATTTATTTATTTTGTTGTTTTATTCCTTTGCTTGCTATGCTTCATGTTTTGTGATAAGCTGCAAGTCTCGTTACAAGCTTGTCTCACTTAAGTAAGACACAAACTTCCAAAAAGTTGTAATTGATCTCTATAACGAATCATCTCCCTGCTGGATCTACCAGGCCTATCAGACTATCACCTCTACAGGTACAAAGTACATAACTAGACACGATGGGCTAGTTAGCAAGCAAACGTTAGTAAATAACCCTGCAGCACAATACATAGATGTCAATGACATAACAACACTGCTGACTTGTCATAAACAGCTAATAAGGTTAGCTCAACCTCTCCCAAACATTGTACCTGTAAACCTACTTAATATCAGTATGTGTACTTCATCATTATGAGCATGTTAGAATACAGACACTGGCATTTTGCTAGAAGCAAAACATTGCCTTAGTACAGCCTTACTGAGCCAAGTCTTTATGCCAAATTTATCAACTCTTCACAGAAACTTTGTGTGTCAGAACTGACGTGTCTGGGTCCATCTGTAATGTCCTGAGTATATTAGCATGTGTGGAATTCCTGTTTCAGTTGGGTCAGGCATCATCAAACACATGCGAGAGGACTAAAACCTACGTTGACTGTGTCTGTGTTCTGGTTCAAGCTGTCCGGCTTGGTTGTAGACGTGGTCCCAGCCACTGCTGGCAGGCGATGCTTGGGTACAGTCTTGTTTAACACATAGGCGGCTGGACTGTGCTGTTTGATTCCCTGCAGTTTAAAGAAAAAGACGGAAGTCAGTCAACTGAAAGGTTTCAGAAACAGAAAAAGGGATTGTTCGGACACTCACCATATGCACATTGCTGTGCTGTGGTGCACGACTGGGTGCGGACCCAGCTGTCTGAGTTCCTGGACTCGGCTCCTGCTGCTGGATGCCTGCGGTGGTGGTGCTGCCTGGCTCGCGGTGCCAGTACACACGAATGAACCGATTGTTGAGGACCGCCTCGATACTGGATATGGCCCGTCTTGCCTCTTCGTTCTTTGTGTACTGGATCAACGCCGCCTCCGGGTCTCCACCAAACACCACCTGGAGTGTGTGCATGTTTAATACATGGATTTGCTGCTCATCATAAAGCTAGTAATGTTTGTTTTAGGTCAAAATTCAACACATTCACAAAGCGACGTTCAGGATATTATCCATAGTAGCATGACCAGCAGCCAGTCAGGCAATATAATTATCAATACACTGTAGGCATTCACATAATACAAAAAAAGGCTACAAATCAGTTATGTTATTGTCCTGTAAATCATTTTTCATGTTGTACTGAGAGGGTAAAATCAGTTTATTGCAAATCAAAGTTCTCTAATTTTCATACATTCAATATTTCCACTACCAGCACTGCAACCTTTTGCAGATTTCCTTACTAGAGAGCAACAATTATACCTGGATATTGACGATGGTTCCAAACTTGCTGAAGTGCTCGTTGAGCTTGGTGATATTGTTGAGCTCACGTGGGACCTTACGCACCTCCAACTTGGTGTTCACATAGTAATATTGAAAGCAGTTAACAGTTCTGTCTGATCCAGGACTGCATGTGAGTACATGACGCGAGACCGTGTCAACTAATTTGTCCTGCAGAGGGCAGTGATACGCTTGGTATTAGTAAATTTAGTAAACTACCTGAACCTACAAGAAGAAGAAGAAGAAGAAGAAGAATGCAATGTTGACATCTTAAGCGGCAATCTCTCGTCAAGTCAATTTGGAAACGCCAAAAACTGCAAGTCCATGAATGGCCACTTGAGGCTCCCAAAGCAAAAAGACTTCTATAGTTGGAATTAAAGTGAAATTAATTGAAAAAAATGGACAAACCAACCAACATCTTGGGTTCGAGCAATAAGCACTGACACAGAAACTGGTTTGATGACCCCAAGGTTCAAGTTTCTGACTTTATATTAAAGTTCTCAGACTGCTTCACACCCAAGATGGTTCATAGAGCCATTGTAATGGGAGCATTATTGTCATGACCACATGCTTCTCAGAGCTTTGACAAAACAAAAACTCTGGGTCCGAGTCACCGTGGCTCGAAACGGGGCTTTGACAGTAGTAACAGGACGTGTGAGGAGGCACTTCATGTCTTCATGAATGTCTTCACAAAACAAAAAACCAGTTGATTTATGTCTAAAGTTTCTATGATCACATGTGAGGCCGTAGTGCAAATGTCAAAACAAGCAGTAACAGCTTTCACAGTTAACAAATATTCTCATACCAAAAACATTTTTTTCTTAAGAGGAGTTACAGTTTCCCTTATCACCATGTGAAGATGGACAACTCGTTGGTATATAAGGAATTCAGTGAAGTGTTATGTTTTGGGGTTTTTTAACACTAAACCCTCAGGTCATACAGACAGCATGTGATTCTAGCTTAGAATCTATCATTAGACAAGTCTTTTCACCCTTTAAAATGTAAACATCTTATTTTGTGGGGAATCTTTTCAAATGTGTGTCTCTGACTCCTTACTTCTCCATCCAGGGTTTTTTATTTGCTGGTCCATCAGCTGTACTGGGCACCATGGTTCTCTTCCTGTTGTCCTGATCTGTGTTAAAACGGGAGACATTACTTCCACGGTTGTTAGCTGTGGTGGAAGGCTCCGTCTGGATCACTATATTGGCAGCTGGAAGAGACACAGACAAACATAGGGAAACAATAATAAACACTAGAGGTTTTGCATTTCACTCAATCCACTGAAACACTGTCCATCATCCATCAGAACGTTTCCATCTAGATTCTTCTCTACTCAATGATTTCAAGTTTTGTTTAATTCACAGATGCCACGGAGTGGCTGAGAGTAATAAGAAGGCTAGTATTTGCTACCTCTGGATCCTTGTCCTTCGTTGGAGGTGAGGCCGATGAGGTTAGAGCGTTGTGTCTGCACCCGGGGAATGAACTGACGGTATGGGTTATGACCTGCTGCAGTCAGGCCTGGAGATTCTGGGTTATAGCCCTCTGGATCATAGTTATCTAATGTGTTAAATGGACACACAACACACACATATAGGCTTATGTAAACATTGGCTTGTATACTGATCTTATATAGATTGAAATTGATTTAAATATGTCCATCCGACATTACAATCACAATAAACAAGATGAAACTCCCTTAAAAAATACCCCTCTTACACAGCTTACTGTAACACAAAGACAAAATCGTACAAAATGGGGGCTTTCGTGATAGTTTTTACACTATCAGAGTTGAGCTAAGTTCCAAAACCTGAACTATAAAAAGACCCACTCCACTTGAACTAATTCTTAATTTTCTGGTAAAAGTATCTGAATATATTATTCATAAGCCGAATCATGGGCAAAGCACAACACAATAAAGATGTAGCAGAAATAATGTTAATTGCTCACAGCTACTGTGTTAGTTTAACAAAGCGTGCCACCCTCTGGTCAACATCTGTCACTGCAGCCTAAAGAACTACACGTACATTACCACAAGCACACATTACATAACACACAGACCAACTTAAAATGACAGAAAACGGAAACACATGGAACTTCATAGCCCACAGTAAAACAAAAAAGTCCTATCTATATTTAATAGAAGACAACTAAAGAAAACAAGAGCAGAAAATGGAGCAGGAGGCACAGTAATGTTGTCTCCAAACACACAGTCCCAATCTGAATAGGAAAAGCATTGCTGCTTACATTCAGACTGGGCATATTGGGGACGAAGAGACACAGATGAGGACGAGGAGGGAGGAGGAGGAGGAGGAGGAAGAGTTGGTGGCAGCCCCACACCAGGCGGTCCAATAGGAGGAGAAGACGTGATTGCCGTTTGGTGGTTGGGGGTATCGATCCCACTGGCTGCTATCAGTGGGGGTCCTGAGGGAGACACAAGCCCAAGCTAACGTCTCAGGAATGTGAATGACTCTTTAAAAGTTAAATATAACTTTTTTTTTCTCATGCCAAAATGATGGCTTTAATGTGAGGAGGCAGTCAATAATAACTGTTTAATGCAAAACATTTACATTAGACAATGTTAGATTTGCAGCTGATTTGGAGCAAATTAGAAAAAAATAAATCACAGCAATATCGCCACCTTGTCATCAAAGCAATGGGAGGAATGTGTCACAATCAGTCTGTAGTGATTCTATTGCTTGTTAACTCATATATGTGCAGCAAGTGTAAAACAAGAGTAGCTTAAAGGTTTTGGTTATTAGTAATAGTATTACTATGAGGAGGTAAGTAATTTTATAACGTAACATGTAACATAGTCATGTTACAGTCCAAATGAATATCTCACACATGAACCAACCATAAACCTTAAGTATGAATTTAAGATAAGTACACTACAATATTCAGCTCCAAACCGATTCTATGGAGAAAAGTCAACAACACATTTCAATATACATGCTGCTCTGTAATTGTAAAAAAAAATATTATGTAAGAAGCATCTTCAAACAAAGTCTTTTCTTCAACAAGTGAGAAAAAACAAACTGTATAGCTGTGTGTCATCTATTTTAATGTTTTCTTCATTCTTCTTCCGCTTTCGGCTTTCCCTAGCCTTTCTAGGAGTCGCCACAGAGAATCATCCTCCTCCATCTCTCGCTGTCCGCTGTATCTTCTTCTTTCACACCAACTATCTGCATGTCCTCTCGCAACACATCCATGAATCTCCTCTTTGCCTCCTGCCTGGTAGCTCCATCTTGAGCATCCTTCTACTGTCCCTCCTCTGCACATGTCCAAACCATCTCAATCTGGCCTCTCTAACTTTGTCTCCAAAACATCCAACCTGTGCTGTCCCTCTGATGTGCTCGTACCTAATCCCGTCCATCCTCGTCACTCCAAAAGGAAATCTCAATATCTTTAACTCTGCAACCTGTCAAACCAAACAAGCAACCAACATTGCTGGTCTCACTAACCTCTTGTAAGCCTTTCCTTACACTTTTGCTGCTGCTCTTTTGTCACGGATCACTCCTGACACTTTTCTCCACCCGCTCCACCCTGCTTGCATTTCCTTCTTCTCAATTGTCTCTCAAAATTATGCTGATAAATATCTTTTACAGCAAAGCTTGTTTTCCACTGCCAAATATTTTCTACTAAAAACAAGAAAGAAATACATATGGAAAACAAAAACATCCAAAGAAGGTGGTTTAACTACATAAACTGATCGGCCACATTAAAAATAATCAGCCTAATAACCTGTTTAGGTGATTATTGTGCCATCAGAAGAAGTCTGACACAGCAAGACGCATATTCCAAAAGACCCCCTGAAGGTGTTCTTTGTGTAATGCAACAAAACATGCCCGAACTGCAGTAAGTTTTGAGGTGGGTCCTCCATGGATAGAAGTTTAAATTCTAGCATATCCTAATCCCACAACTTTGTCAATTAATACAATGTGACAGGGTGCTCTGCAATCAGAAAATATCACTTTCAGAAACGGGTGCACTGACACATATTAACTACTTTAACAATGTTGCAGAAAGAGTAATATTCACTTGAATGCCAAGACCCAAGGTTTCCCAGCATACAGCTGTCCTGAAAATCAAACTACCTCCAGAGGCTGCCTTTGTCCCATTTCAGTACTATCTCACATGTCAATTTGTGGCCATTTCTGTAATGTAAAAGTGTAAAAATGTGATTCATTAGACCAGGTCACCTTCTTTAACTACTTAAAGATCCAGTTCTGATACGTATATGTCCTTTGTGGGGGTCGTGACCCCAAACATTGACCCCTAAATTGAAGGGCTAAACCAAAACAGAATTCTAGTCTGTGAAATGCCATCTGTGCAACACTCACAGTAGTAATAACGGAACACAAGATACAGCTGAATCACAAAGCTTAACTTGAGTTGGTGTCCATAAAAATGATAGTCATGAATTTAAGTGACAGGTAATGTATTTCTCTAATTATAGCAAAACATATCCACTTTATGAAATTAATGAGCAAATTACCAGTAATGGAGGTAAAACCGTGTTGCTTGGTGCAAATGATCATTTATGACAAGATTAATTAGTTGCAGTTGTTAGTGCAAAACAAAATTGACCAGTTGCTCTTACAATTTTTCAAAAAGCTGCTTGAAATGTTATTTCCTCAAACGGCACAACATGTGCAGCCAATCATACACCAGTGTCGGTGGTACCACTTACCAGTCATGGGGAAGACGCCGGGTGGAGGTGGTTGGCCGTAAGGTGGCATCGAAGGGATCCTAAGAGGCGGGGGTGGCTCAGTGATCGGTGGCATGGGCAGACCGGTGGGGGGCATAACAGGTGGGGGCGGGAACGGAATCATACCCGGTAGATTGACATCATCGACAATAAGGGGGTCGTTGCCGTGATCGAATGGACAGAGGTCACCACGGACGCAAAATCCCTTTTCTGAGAGAGTGAGAAAGAGATGTCAAAATTAACAAATATTCTCTTAGCAAGACCAAGAAAAACATTATTGTAACTCTATTTTCAGATTCTTATGAGCAGCTGTTTTTAACTTTATAAAAAGCTCTTTAATGGCACCCAGAACCTAAATCAATTCATAAGAGCATTAAGGAAAATAAGAACAGACCAACATGAAGTAACAATAAAATAGAAAAAAGGAAAACAGTCCTAGACCTACAATGCATGTTATTACTCCATAGTCTCATTAAGGAACTGGGTCCCGCTTGGCTGTGTTTGAGCACTGTGACAGAAAGCAGTATGCTTCAGGGAAAGTAGGTAATTTTAAACCCTCTTGTGTCTCTGGAGAAGTGAGGGAGAGCTAAACAGCGGTCATTAGTGATGAGACTAAACAAGGCAATCAATAACCCTCGTGGGAAGATAATGAGAGGGTTTACACAACAGCCAGAGCAAGCGCTACAACGACCACGTCATATGCTGGACAAAAAGGCTCAATAAATGTTAATACCAACGTCGAGACTCTCAGACGGAGGAAGAAGTGGTTCAGGCGAAAAGAATAAAAGAAACAGATGATAAAAAAAGCAGGTATTAAATGAAACGGCAATTCACTTTGTTCCTACCATCGTAATCCCTGCACCGCTGTTTTAGCGACGCACCCTTGTTGCCGAAAGGCTTGCCGACACCATCCTGCCTCTGGGTGCCATAGTAGCCAGACCAGCTGTCCGTCGTGCTATCGGGCAGGTGAGCTGGCGTTGCTATGGGAACACCTCCAGCTCCTGAAACTCCGGCGGACGACGAGGAAGAGGAGGAAAACGGGTGCGGAGGTGTGGGCAGGGGCAGGAGAGGCGGCGGGTGCTGCTGCTGGGAGCCAGACGTGGCGGATAGGTTGTAGCAGTCAGACTCCTTCCTTTCCAGCTCAAACTTAGACTTGAAGTCTATCACAGACAAGCAGAGATAGAACCATTTTAGCAAACATGAATAAGAATGGCTTTAGCTCTTTAGCTGCTTCTCCCTTCGTGACAAACACAGAGATGTAGATTAACCTTGACAGTAATAAGGCCAGTTCCACCCCCGGTTGTTGAGTACCAACTGATAAGAATGCAAAGCTGTCCACATGGTTCCTTATTGCCAGCAACTCCTAACAACACTCACCAACAATCCAAAAGAAAATCAAAGAAATCGGCTACATCTAGAACTCAACAGCACACTTTAAGACGTCTCCGCTACGCTGCTGCATCACAAATGCTGTTCGACTGCTGACAGGAGCTTGTGCACTCCTGGGTTTTGTCCCTTGTGCTGTTGTCATTGGCTGTGTGGAGGTGGTGCGGGGGTAACTTTCTCACCTCTGCCTCCTCTGTGCTCTCTGTCCCTGCTCTTTCCTCGGCTGCCGCTCCTGCTTCGGCTACGACTTCGGCTGTAGCTCCTCCCGCGGGGGCTGCCCCTGCGGCGCTCGTGGCGCTCGCGCTCACGGTGTGAGTCGCTGCCGCTTTTCCCGTGGCGATCAAAGTCGCGGCGCTTGCGCTCCTCTCGCCTCCTGTCATCACGACCCCTGTACGGTTGACGAGTTAGAGAGAAAACACTTTAATTACCGTTTTAATGCCTGTTGAGAACAACAGACAGACAGACCAAAGAGAAAACAACAGGCTTTCTGTTTGAATTTAACCATAAACTAACTATGGGAAATACGATCTTCATCACTTTTTCAAACAAGAACACGTGAATGATACTTTCAGGTAATGGCATCAGTTGTACATGCTGTTGCTCACCGTGTTAAAGACAGAACAAGTTGTTATTCAAGAAACTTTTAGAAGTATATTAGATCATCCTCTTGTTTTCGATCTTCTTCATGGCACTGTGTTTTTTTTGGTTTCTCAAACTTTAACGCCAGTCTCTATTTATTTACATTACAACCAGAATAGCATTGCTTGGGGCATAATCCTGTTCCTTCCCTGAAAGCTGTTGGTGTTTTAAATCAAGAGGAAGATTGAGTTTGATTTGCAGCAGCTTTTAAATGCTTCAAGCAAGGAAAAATAAAAGTGACCAGAGTGAGTAATCTTGCATTGACTAGGTGTGTTTTAAACATAGGACAGGTCCCACGATACCTGGACCCTCACCAAGATAAAAGCAGGAATCATGGGATTTCTAACTATCCATGAAAATGTATTCATACGGTTAGATTTCTACAATGCGGATGTGAAATGATAGGGTTTTGTTAGCAGAAAGACGCCAAGGCCGTTCGCACAGGAAATGTCAGAATGAGTCTGGGGTGCAGATGCTATCTGAGCAGCATATTGCCATATCTTTTTTTAAAGCC
>KV751332.1:12682693-12693234 GCA_001698575.1 Mola mola | reverse complement strand
CAAAGTTAGTATGTCAGCTTGTTCCAGTCCATCACATATCCATTGTGATTGCTACAGTATGGATGTCGAAGATATTATTATTGTTGGTTTGGCTCTGTCACAAAATTTAGCATAGAGTCATTGTAATCCAAAATCATGTTCTGACTTTCAATTTAACAATCATTATATTCAAATGGTCATCACGTTCTCTTTTTCTTTTTTACCCACTAGTCAGCTTTGATTCTTTGTTTCTTGTATTTATGCACCTATGGTGTTTCCACCAGGCCTGTGCAGACAAGCTGAAAAGAGAGATGGAGCTTTACGGAAACCCTCCACAGTTCCCGGACGAAGAGGAAGAGGAGAAGGAAAAGGAGAAGCCAAAGACATCTGATGAAATCATCATCAAGGACAAAGCAAAGGGCAAGAAGGTCAGGATCTGAAGGACTACATTGATGGCACTCACCAAACATTGAACATCAATTCATTGAGTGATTTATTATTTTTTTTTTTAATAAAAGTTAAGAATTATTATTCTTTTTTAACTTGTAGTTAAGCATTCACAAGAGATGTTTTAATTTATCTTATGTCCGTCTCACTTTTTATGCCTTATAGAGTAAAGCAGTGGCCAAATCTGGAACCTCTGCATTCCAGTGGGACATCATGAGGTCTTTGGGGCTGAAAGACCAGGATATTGTCAAGTTTGCCAACGCAGAACACTGGCTGGAGTATTTCCCTCCTCTGGCTGTGAAAGACCTCAAACAGATGGGGGTCAAGGTGATGAACTCCAATAATGAAACTCAAATGAGTCAACCAGTTTTGTTTTTGTTTTTTTTTGTTTTTTTGCTGCATCTTTTGTGTATGAATATATAACAACTTAATTTATGCTTTCATTAATTTCTAATGTACACGTGAAATACAATGAACGTTTGAGCCTTCTTGCAAAATCTAAATAAAATAAATATATAAATATGTGTTGCCCACTAAATAACCCATTGTCAATCTTGTAGTTGTCTTTATGTTTGTCCAGAATTAACTGACTGAATTAAGTCATGCCTAAATCTGGCATGTTTTATAATATCTCTTTGTAGGTGGACTGGAGGCGTTCATTCATCACCACCGATGTGAACCCCTTTTATGACTCCTTCGTCCGGTGGCAGTTCATCACACTGAAGGAGAGAAAAAAGATCAAATTTGGCAAGAGGTCAGTTTTCTGTGTAACTCATTCGCTCAGTGCCATCCCCCCAGTTAAATAGAGAAACATTAGTAAAGTAGGAAGTTCCCCACCCCACATGTACATGGTAATGTCCGACATTTTATTTTTGCTATTGTTGCGATCAGTTGAATTGTCTTTCCTGAAGTTTTGCCCTCTACCAGTGTCGAGGTTGTCTGTGGGGTAAAACAAATGTGGATATTTAGAATCAAGACATGGCTCACTTATTTTATCATTTGCCTTGTAGTGTCTGGTAGTCTAATTAAATGTTGTGGGACTAGATGTCCTTTCAGTGAAGTGACTGTCTCCAAATCCTGTGCAGGTATACCATCTATTCCCCGAAGGATGGACAGCCGTGCATGGACCACGACAGGCAGACAGGAGAGGTATCCCTACCTGACTCAATATGATAATGTAGTAGTTGTGAAAAATTAGTCTTGGACCATATAATTACTAGCACATAAGACCAACTGCAAGCCGTACGGTGAATATTTAAAAGGATTTTGCTTTCGCAAAGTTAGTCAATTATTCTTCATTGTACTTTATTTAACACTGCCTCACATTTCAGACACTACAACAAATGATCAATGGTGAATTTATTTTACTATCCTTTATTGTTTCTATTCCTATAGTTTGTTAGAGGAAGAAAAGCCCACATATTGAATTTTTTCAAAATCTGTTTTACTGATGGGAGCAAAGACTCTTATAACATATCGTACAAATACACTAAATCCTTTAAGCCTCTTTTACTTTGAGTTGAGATCTGGGTTTTTTTTTTAATTTCAACTACTGTTCTACATTGTGTTCAGGGAGTTGGACCTCAGGAATACACTCTGATCAAGATGAAAATCGTTGAACCGTACACGGCAAAATTCAAGTCCAAAGTCTTTTATAGCAGGTATTATAACACCTCTTTTTCAGAAGGATACTACACCCCAGACCCATTTTACATGCACTTTAAAGAGTACCATCAACTCTTTCTTAGATAAAGAAGTCAAGTGATAATCCTGTCCTCCTAACAGTGGCATCAAAGGCAAAAACATCTTCCTGGTGGCTGCCACTCTGAGACCAGAGACCATGTTTGGTCAGACCAACTGCTGGGTGAGGCCTGACATGAAGTACGTTGCCTTTGAGACAGCCAGCGGAGATATCTTCATCTGCACCAGCAGGTCTGCCAGGAACATGTCTTACCAGGGCTTCACCAAAGAGAATGGAGTGGTGCCAGTGCTCATGGAAGTACTAGGACAGGTATTAACTTTGTGTGTTTGTTGCCCTCAGCTGCAAATAAAATGTAATTGGTTTAATTCAAATACTTTTTACTTTAATTGAAGATAATCATTTGGCAGTGTAAAGACAGCCGTGGGGACAAAGTTTTAAGAGTTACATAGAAAACGGAATTCTTGCCACAAACGAACAACCTGCAAAATTGATCCCCATAAATAGATTACTTATGCTTTGACTGTCTGATTAGCATGATTGTTGTCTTTTTCAAGGATATACTCGGCTGTGCCCTGAGTGCTCCCCTGACTGCCTATAAAATCATCTACGCTCTGCCCATGCTCACCATCAAGGAGGACAAAGGTATGAGTCAAAAAGTCAGGTAAAGGGGGAGGGGACAGAGGCAGAAATTTGTCAAATTAATAAATTGTTATAATATTATAATAATATAATATTGTAATTGTTCTTTGGCAGTTTTGCTCACAATAGTCAGTGTATGCTTGAGTGTGCTTCTCTTTAATGTGTTTGACCTTGTACAGGACAGCTGGTGAATAGTTCAACATAAGCTACTTGAAAGTTGTCAGTTTATTTTCAGCTCTTGTTGCTTCAAGTACTATTTGCCACATAAATTTTATCCCTTATTAGAGCTCATCAGAAATATTCTTTGAGATGTGCATGAAATAGTACTAGAAAATATAAAGGCCAAAGTCTCCTTTAAAATTTATAAAGTTCAGTACACTAATATCAAAGAATATTGACATGATGGCTGTTTTTTTTCTGAGGAAGAACATCTGTAAAAATGTAACTGCACTCAAGAGTGCAGTTGGAATCAATTTTTTTCTGCCTTGTGAAGCCCCAGTGGTGTAGTTCATCCTTTGTTTTCATGAGTCTTTTTAATGAATTTATGTAAATAGCATTTGTTGGAATTTCTAAATGACCAAGTTGAAATGTCACAATTTGAATATGAATGAATCTCCGAAGCTCACTGTGCCGTCCTGTTTATAAGAAACTAAGAAAATAAATGAGCAAGAGAGAATCTGGGATGATCTGTGACATTTAAGAGTGTCCAGATCTTGTTTATTGTTCCTCATCTTTGCATAGTTGGTATAGATGCACCATTATAATTGCTGGGCAGCTGTGGAAATGTGGTATAATGTTGGCCTTTTGCCTTGCCAATGTTTTTATCAGGTACGGGGGTGGTTACCAGTGTACCTTCTGATGCTCCTGATGACATTGCTGCTCTCCGAGACATCAAGAAAAAACAGGTGACCTTTAAATTTTTATTATGGCCCCATTTAAGGAGCCTCGTGTCTGCTGCAGAGCAACACAGAAAACAAAGCCCATCTGGCTCTTCAGTTCAATCATGCAATTTAGAAATTACATTCTTGATATTATTGTCAAGCAGGCACTACATTTTGCATTTATTAAGGTTGCCCTTAATGCTTGCATTTACAAAAGGCTCTACGGGAGAAGTATGGAATTGAGGACAACATGGTGTTGCCTTTCGAGCCGGTAAGCTCATTTGCTCCGTTTTAATTTTGGTCAGGATGCTATGAAGCCACGAATTCTCAACACGGCTTTAATGTTTGTGCAAATGTCAGATTCCTATCATAGATATACCGGGCTACGGGAACCTGTCTGCTCCTGTGGTGTGTGATGAGCTGAAGATCCAGAGCCAGAATGACAAGGACAAGCTGGCTGAGGCCAAAGAGAAAGTCTACCTGAAGGGATTTTATGAAGGGGTGAGTCAACTTTATGTTTATTGATTTAGAAAAAAAAAAAAAAAGCAGCACTATGTGGATCAGAAAAATTGAAGCCCTGTGCAAACGCCTTGTGGATTTAACTTGGTTTGAAGTTTATGAGTTATCTCCCAGGTACAAACCAAGTCCGACTAAATTATTCATTAGCAGGCCACTGGCCGTGTGTTGCCCTCGGAAGCTAATTAAAACTGCTGTTTTTCACTTTTCACCCGTCATTATAACATGCAATGCTAAGATGCACAAAATCAGCAGTAAATTTAGAAGTAATAATAACAGCAGAGCACACTTCATGCACTCTGAGAAGATTCCCATTAAGCAGTTTCTGATCATTTCTGATCAGAGAATGCACTGCAGAAGCTCACCCCCCTTTTTAAATGACAGATTGTCAGAGGAAATCATCACTATGAATAAAATTTGTCTCGTCAGATCATGCTGGTTGATGGCTACAAGGGGCAAAAAGTCCAGGATGTCAAAAAACCCATCCAGAAGATGATGGTTGAGAGGGTAAAGCAATCTTGGTGTCTAATGCAAAAGTATCTAATAATTCATGGTATACTAAATATGTACCTGATGTTCTGTATGTCTTACAATGTCCTGATCTGTCCTGATCCGTCACAGGGCGAAGCTATGATTTACATGGAGCCAGAAAAGCAGGTTATGTCGCGTTCAGCTGATGAGTGTGTGGTGGCTCTCTGCGATCAGTGGTGAGTGCCACAGGAATTCTGATCACAACCATCTGTATACTGTGAAACCTGCGTTTCAGTGGTAAGAGGATGTATGGCAGTGTTTCTCAATATAAAGATATTTTCTTGTGAGGTACTTCCTTTAGTTTAATTTCTACAAGATGACAGTAAAGATTTAGACTTAATGCAATCATCAGAATGCTTATGTTCTGTCTCTGTCAGGTATTTGGATTATGGGGATGCAGAATGGAAGCAGCAGGCCAACAAAGTCCTCAAGTCTTTGGAAACGTAAGACATAGTGAATTCTCTACGCTCTTATGGTGTGGCCGCAAAGGTTTAAACAATATAGTATGGAGTGTCGAGAATTTATTTAATTACTTCATCATGCTCTTTTTTTCACAATACTGCACAGATTTTGTGAGGAGACCCGGAGAAACTTTGAGGCAACTTTAGCCTGGCTACAGGAGCATGCCTGCTCTCGTACCTATGGTCTTGGTGAGTGTTTTCCTCTACGGTGTGTGTGTGCGTGAACGACTTTATCAGGGTGTCAAGGCTCTATGGATACAGTTTTCTTGTATTTAGATTAAATGTGCCATCATGCCAAAAATAAAACAGAAATTTCAGTTTTTTTAGCTGGTGTATGACTGATGGTCTATAGATGGAGACAGAGGACTGCAGGTAATCACATAGCAACACTTTGCTTTTCTGTTTATACAAGAATAGATGCACACTGAAGGCCAGCTGGCACCACAATATTAGCCAGGCCTGCTGTAGTCTTGCACTATAGAAATCTCTTTATATATTTACACAGAACATGACATTTTTATGGTTTAGGAGCAGGTTGCACAGATTACTTTTTTATTTCTGTCACACTTAGAAAATTGTCACAATGCAATGAAGTTTTTATTTTTACTAATATGAAAGATAAACAATTGAGGATTATTCTTTTTTCATATGGAAAACCTATAAGCCATAGATGACTGTTTGACATAGTGTGTAAACTAACATCTCTCGAGGTTTAAAATAATCAAGATTGACATTGATTATGTTTAACACAGTTTATGTTTAATTTGATTATATTTATATAATGAAAAAAATCAGAAATCGATCTTGTTGTCAATGTTTATTCTTTTTTTTTCCTTTTTAACTGTTATCAATGCTGGTAAACAAAAACATGAGCTTAAAAGGTTGGTTGAATAGTGTGTCTTTCAAAACATTTCTTCTACATTCTTTGGCCTATATGCTTCCAAAATTAAAGGAAAACTGGCAAAGACTACCAGCAAGAAAAATAAAATTAAAAAAAAAAAAAAAGTTGCTTGTCTCTGTCATCGTAGTTGGACTGCCTCCTGTAGTTGGGTTGAGTTTAGTTTATTTGATGACAAATTTTGTATCTCAACTTTTGGGCCCAGACTTACATAATAAAGTGCAGCACTTCTTCATTGTTTCAGTGTTTGTCTTGGCGTCAGAATGCATCCAACTTGACAAGATGGCAAACGCGACAAAAGATTATGTCGGCACGGAGAACACTAATTTAGTGTCTCTGCATCTTTCTCTCCAATGGTTGTGTGTGCGTCTCCGTCTCTGTCTCCGGATTTGTGATTTTGTGTGTGTGTGTGTGTTTATGTGCCTGTCTCCTGGTTACCATAGGAACGAGGCTGCCTTGGGACGAGCAGTGGCTGATTGAGTCACTATCGGACTCCACCATCTACATGGCTTACTACACTGTAGCTCACCTCCTCCAGGGAGGCGTTCTCAACGGACAGGGAACCTCACCACTGGGCATCAAGTATGGAGGCTTGCACACACAACACACTCACACTTGCTTGGTAGAATAAGTAAGGATTCATCACCACCTGATTCACTGTGTCCCGCTTTGCTCAGTCTCCACTTTTTGGTCCTTTTTTTTCTGACATGGTTCAGCTCAAGGGAAAATACTCTGATTTAGTAGCTAAATATAATAATTTCAGCCATTTCACTTAATAACATGCTGCCATTCTAAAATAGTTTTAAAAAAAAATCCTTTATGGTTGTGTAGTGTATCATATGGTAATCAGTTTTGGTTGGTGACAAAAAGGCAAAGTGACATATGACACACTATCACACTTCTTTTCACGTACAGTAGCTTCAACCCACTCAAACGTATAAGGATGGACAACACATCTCTTATTTCGCCTCATGTAGGGTAATGAAGCCAAGATCTCCTGCGTATGAGCACTGCCATTTTGCCTTGGTGGCATCATTTGTAGCCAAAGTCTGAAAGTTTGCCTAATACTGACCGGGTGATGGAGCCACTGTTTTGAATATAGTGTTTATAATCTGTATTGCAGCCATTTGGGGAGCTAACATGTCTTTATTTGCAGCCAGCGCATCTCAGATTCTACCTATGTCCAATCTCGACTGTTTGACTCTTTCTATCCTTCTAACGCAACAGGCCACAGCAGATGACCAAAGAGGTGTGGGACTTTATCTTCTTTAAGACGTCTCCATTCCCCAAGACCGACATCCCGAAAGAGCATCTCCAGAAGCTAAGGCGGGAATTTGAGTACTGGTACCCTGTAGATGTGCGTGTTTCTGGAAAGGACCTGGTGCCGAACCATCTGTCCTACTACCTGTACAACCATGTGGCTATGTGGCCGAAAGACAAGTGAGTTTTTCTTGTAATGTAATGTAGAAAACAACAGCTACTCTATGTGGAGACATCTAGCAGGGTTGACATGGTTGATGCACACTCGGTAGCATTTTCTAATAGTGACGTTTGTTTATTGGACAGAGATGCCTTTTAACAAGATCATCCAGCTCACACAGGTAAACAGTGTTTAAACTTTTGATCTTAACTCCATCACTATTGTATCTGAGAGTTTTGAGGTAACTTAATTATTGTACCTCTGAAAATTAAAGATATTATGAAATCATTAGCGCTGCCACTGCATACATCTCTGCCATCCATCCGGTATTATGGGTCTAATCTACACCAAACAAAATGCAAATGGATCAGGGGATCATAAGCTTTCATTGTGACACCCTGATGTGTCTCCTGTTGTGCTACTGTCTTTGTGTATACATGAGGGATTTTCTGTCGCATGTTGACTTAGTCTAACATTGTTTTATACACACGCACTGCTGAAACAAAAATCCTGATGACTGATTGATCATTTTAATAACCATCATTTATTAAGCCAGAAGACCAAACATCAACTAGTCTTCAAATGTGATGCGTTTCTCTTTCTGCATAATTCAGTATCTTTAGTTTTAGGTTCGTGGTTGGACACATTTTGGGCATATTGCTGTAATGCGCTATTTCTGAAAATCTTGACATTCTTTAATCCATTATTTGAGAATTTGATCTGGAGATTAAGAGACACAGTAAGAAATACACATAGATAGATCTTTGCCAGGTATTCTCCTCCTTGCTGCAGTTTGTGCCTCAATGATTCACCACTGTCAGATTTATACAGACTGCAGAATAAAATGTACAATGTTGAGTTACCTTTGCATGACACATTATAGCTTTTTAAGTCTTATTTTTCAGCTGCCCAACTATATCTTCTAGCTACCTTTTTATCATGATTTTTGCTAGTTGATACATACTGCATAATAGTTGAAAAAAAATCCACAATAATATCATGAGAATGGTTAAAGCTTATTGTCCGATGAAACGCATTCACTCCCAAGATGTTTTGAAAGATCATAAAAAATTAATTGAAGTTGGTTTGGAAAAAAAGAAAAAAAAATAGCTGGTGGGCATGAAGCCACTGCAGGGGAGGGCCTGAATGATCATGATTGACAAGGTTGCATAAGGACTATCTTGATTATAGTGACAATGGGGGTCACTCATTGCACATTGTCTCTCGCCCACAGTGGGAAGTGGCCACAGGCAGTGCGAGCCAATGGACATCTGCTCCTAAACTCTGAAAAGGTGTGTTAAATGTAAATGGTGGGAAATTCTCTTCTGTATATTTTAAACTCTGAATCCATTATTGAATGTATAATCCCAGAAGTTCTGGTCCCGTCTGATGTTGCGTTGCGTTGTTTGACTGCTCACAGATTTGAAACGTAGCAACATGAAGATTGTTATTTTTTGCATCACTATTTAAAATCTGCTCTTCTTTTGATCCAGTGATTAACTCATAGTTGATATTGCTAAGGCCTAGAGTTGCTCTGTTTGTTGCTTATTTGCATAGCAATCACAGGCAGTGTGTAACAGAACCGCATCCATTTGGCTTTGTAAGGATCTAGTGTAGGCGGTCATACTTCAAAGATTCTGGCTATTAACAGTTGTTTTTGTATTCACCAGATGTCCAAATCAACTGGAAACTTCCTTACTCTCACTCAAGCCATTGACAAGTTCTCAGCAGACGGTATATTCACATCTTCCTGATTCATCACCCTTCTGTGTTCAGTTTCTTTTCTTTTAGTATCCTTTTTGATGATTTTCGTAGGAAATACCCATCAGGTGTATATCTCTGGCTGACTACAATGAGCGTTTGCGGTTCACAGATCACTACAACTTATTACACTGTAAGCGTCTTTTATTCCGTGGTAAAAATAATTAGAAATCACCCCATCTTCACAAGATAGTTGAGGCATTTAGATTGGATGCTATGAGCTATTGTGTGTATTAGCTCACCTATACTGCACTGTAAGTAATGGGTTTCTGCCTGAATACACTTTTATCAAAGTGTAACCAATAAAGTAATGTATATTCAGCGTGATCTGTTCACCAGGAGCAACTAATTGATGTTCAGCCATTCAAATTTATATTGTTCCAGCCCATGAATTATTTTGTGTTGGCTTGGTGACTCCACAGAACGACAAAATACAGAAGAAATACGTTAAGTTTAATCAAATCAAATTTAATATATTTTAGAGAATTTGTGCCTTCTGTTTTTCATCTCCATATATTTATGCTTTTACTCTGGGTGTTGACCATTGTGTACCTCCAGCCCCTTTTTGTTTGTTTTTGTTATTTCTACCCAGTGTTTTTTAATGTCTGAAAAATATTAATAATGGAAAGATGTGTCTCTCCTGTCTCTGAAAGCTGTCCTGCCATGGAAGTAAAGAACTTCATGTTCTGACAGCAGATAGATGTATTAGGTCGACTTCCTGTCTGAGAGCTTGAAGTCTGCTGAGTATTTCAATTTTTCTCAGGCTGTGGAATTTTTCCACAAAGCCTCTAAACATCACCTGGTTGTGAGAAACATTTGCAAAGGAGCTCTGGAATACTATGTTGAATGTTTGTGTGTGCCCATAATGAAGGTTGACGGATACAGTTGTATATTTTATTCAGGCAAAAACGAAAAAGCAATTATTAAGTTGGCGTCTGCATTTTCTGCTATTTTTAACACAGTCGCTAATTACCCTTCTCAGGGATGCGTCTGGCACTGGCTGATGCTGGGGACACAGTGGAGGACGCCAACTTTGTGGAGACCATGGCGGACGCCGGAATCCTGCGCCTTTACACCTGGGTGGAGTGGGTGAAAGAGATGATTGCCAACCAGAACAACCTGAGGACTGGACCCGCTGACACTTTCAATGACCGGGTCTTTGCCAGGTAGATTCAGGAGGTCAATAAGCAAGGGTGGTGTTGTTTGACAGACATGTATGAATTGGTAGTTAAATTAGCAAATACAATAACAACTTGAATACTTAATTTTATTAATTAATTTATTTATTTTTTCAAGTAATAAATCA
>KV751332.1:12648919-12661345 GCA_001698575.1 Mola mola | reverse complement strand
ATACTGGTGCATTTATTTCATAATCATTTTACTATCATACGGAATTTGGGGGTTTCAGACTTCTTTAAAATAGTCTACCAGACATCAGTGAAACTACATTGTGTACTTTGGGTGTTGTTTTGAGCAGGACTTCACTTTAAGCCAGTTCATTCTCCAGATGAGATCCAATTACAGAGGGCATGAAGTGCAAAACGAACGAGGGGAACTAGACAATGTGTGTGTTTACATGCGCATAATAATGCGATAATTGCCAATAATCAGAGCGAGGCATCGCTCCAATTAGGGTGTTTACATGGGCTGATTGGTCGATTAATAATCTTGTTTCCTCTGCTACATGCTGCGATTAGTTGCTGAAGCCATGTCATCCATGTAATGTTAAAATGTCAATGACTCGCAGGTTTCTCCCATGATGCCACAGTGGTACATCCGTCCACACTCAGGAATTTTGACATTTTGACAGCTTTGGTCCAGTGACACATGTTCAAAGATGTTTTAAGACAATCATTTAATGAATGATGAATGGTACAAAGCACCACGTGAAGCTTGTAGCTTTGAGAGGGAACCCAACTGAAGAAATAATGTAAAGGAGGAGAGAATGAAATCCCGAAAAGCAAAACAAAATGTGGTTAACAGTTTCACAGCTGTGTCGTCCAAATCAAAAAAACGTAAGCTGTTATTGACACGGTTAAGTACATTCTGAATTTACTTTTTCTCCATTTACACTCATTGTTGACAGGCAACGCTCACTTTCAAGCCTTGGTTTTACATTTGGTGATGTGGATTTTCACAATCAAACATTCTAACGAGATTCGCTGCTTTTTCAAGGATTTTTCAAGCACCACCTTGAGATCAAGCTGCAGGCTGCATTCTCTGCGCTTTTCACAATAAGGCCGTTTGTTTGTTGCTTGGAATTTCTTCTGGGACGGTAACTGGAACGTTAGTCAATCGGCCTCCTTGTCCAAAACATCAAAGACATTAATTAGCAACAAATATAGTGCCTACGCTTGTTTATGACATACACAGAGAGATGCTGAAACAAACACACACACACACACACACACACAGTTGCAGATACACACACAAACACAAAAAAGAAGAAATGTGCATCTAGCCAAATCCGCTAGATTTCAATAAAATAAAAAAATAGAATAAAACAAGAAACACTGTAAAGCTCATTAAGACACACATTCATGCATACAACAGTGGGGCCATGTAAATCAAAGACCTTCAACAAGAAACAAAATCTGCATGTGTGTGTGTGTCAGTAAATCCTCCGGACCATTGGATCTCTCCAAACCTAAATCTTTTGTGCTTTATTTTGAAATTCACCATTTTATAACAGCCTTTTTGATATTTATTATCATTTTCTGTAAAATGATTCATTTAAGAATTCTACAGAAATTGTGATTCCATATATGGAATTACAATTTTATACATTTGGTTACACTTATTCCTCTACCGAGTTCCCTTTTTTACGTGTTCACTCTGTCATCACAATGGAAATTAGCACAAATTCTACTACGGATCACTTTTGCTTTGACACAATAGCCAGAAAAGATAAACCCAGTGATTTAATTTTTAGCTGATGGTCTATGCAGGTCATTTTGACTTTCATGCCACCGGTTTAAAAGGGCAAGCTTGAATTAGTCCCTCTCATGATTGTACATATCCATCTTTGTGGCTGCATGTTACAAACCACACTGGCACGGATGAAATCTGACTGGAAAGCCCACACAGCAGCACAGAGGGGTTCTTGTCCTCGTGGAGGTGCAAAGTTCACCATAACCAGCCATATGTCCATGAATGGTAGCCATGAGGTCAGTTCTGCAGACCAGCGATGGGTCAGGGTGCGTTGCAGGAGAGGACATGAGGTGTGATGTGAATGAGAACTTGACCTGAAATGTTTCAGCTGCGTTGGTGCGTCTTGGATGTGAGCAGAGAGAACAGTTTAAATAGTCCAATATAAACAAAAGCGTTCAGGCATTCAGGGCAAAACAATTGTCAGCACTGTCACCCCACAACAAGAAGGTCCTGGGTACAATTCCCGGCTGGCTCAGGTCCTTTCTGAGCGGAGTCTGTATGATCTGTCTGTACCTCTGTCATCAAAAAAAAAAAGGTTTTAAAAATAAGTTATTTAATATAGATATAAACATTTATTAACACTTAATTAATGTCAAGGCATCACTTACTGGTCACCAGCAATACTTTTTAAAAGTATTTTATTGTCCACAAGGGGGCAGCGAAGAGAACTATGACGGTCCAAACATTTAGGTTGTCCATTCTTACCAATACTCAATTACCTTAAAACAACTGACTGCTTTAAAAGGATGCTATCAGTTTGTAAACACCTGACTGCTTTACAAATGTTTATTCACTTATTAACTCCAAAACTACTTAATTACTTCATGGGTGCACAATTATATTTAAGTTTACTTCTCAGAAGTCCAGTAATAAGGTCAAGGCCCTGACGGAATTTATTTTTTCACAAGGTGCTAATGAGAACCATGAGCGCCCTCTGTCTAAGGCTGTCCGAGTGAACAGAGGTACGTGACTCGGGGCTCAGACGTTGTGAGGAATGCAGGAAAGGAACAGCAGGAAGCAAAAAATACCTTACAAGTATTAGATTATTTCACCAACACTTTATTTCTAGGAGTACTCAATTGCTTTTATTTCCTGTTTTCCCCACCCGACCTTAACTTCACAGCTGGTTTTTCTTGGCCATGACACAATTCTGATCAGCTATGGGTCTCACCCTGAGTCTTGATCAACCTTCTCTGGGTGAGGGTGGTTATTGGAAATGGCCCAAACGCTCGATGATCCCGGCGTCCACTGCTGATGATGTGTCCCAAGTTCTATCTTAAAGATTCAATTAAAGAAATGTAAAATTCACCTGAAATTCACCATTCCACCTCTGATTTTTTGCAGCTACGTTACTTTAGGGTGTGAATATCAGAACATTACTTTGTGCACCAAGAAAATTTTAGTTTCCTTAAAAACTAGACTTTAATTAGAAGGACTCTAAATTATGTGGATTATGACCTTTGATGTCTTACGTCAAACGTCTTTTGCTTCCTAAAATTAAGAATTAAGAATGAGAATGATTGACAATTTAATATTACTAAAAATTAAACTCAAAATTTAATCTCAACTCTAAATTATTCTGACTCTGTTAATAAACTATCTGGATTATGAACTATTACTAGTTAATTGAGAAAAATTTAACATGTAAAGTTCAACCTTTCAAATTCTCAATTTAGCTTTACTAAAGTAAAATCATTTAATAAAAAACCTCTGACTCTGCAATTAAACTATGCAGATTATGAACTTCATATACGTGCGTTTAGAAAAGTTTAACTTCCAGAAGATTTAAAATTTTGAATTCACAATCCAAAAAAAATGGAAAATAAAAATGAGTTCCCAAAAATATCAGTTTAATTTGAAAAAAAAATATATCAAAGTCAATTTATTTTCCCATCTATAAATAATTAAACTGTAATTAAACTATGCGGATTATGAGCTGCAAAGATGTGGGTTTAGAAAAAAAACTGCTTAGAAATTTATTTCTAAATTTAAAATTTAGAATTTAAGCTACACACATGTAACCTCCGACTCTTTTGAACTAGACTACTTGTCCATCAGTAAAGACTTCTAAATAATAACGTTCTAACCTTAATAAAGCATTTTTAACTCTCTGTCATTTTGATTTTTAACCTTCTTTATGACCGTTATTGCAAAGTCGAAAACCTGATTCCCTTAAATGTCACATACTAGTATAGTTTTAGAATAATGAATTCTGTATGAATTAGTATCTTATTTAACATGAAGACTGTTAATTAATGTGGCAATTAAATCATTCACAGACAGTTAGTTAATGCTTTTAACTTCAACTAATGTTAATTAATAATCCCTTATTGTAAAGCGTTACCGAAAAAGGTGAACTCAAGAACTAGCGTAGGATGCTGTTCACACAGGCTTGGGCTCCGTTGCAAAGTTGGCAGGCAGAAGAAGTTGAGTTCAATAATTTATTAGATAGAAGGCACATTGCAGACCTCAGTGATGTGACTAATACAGGCAGGAGCACATGGACTCGTCCTCGTCCTCACTAATTCGATACAAGATGTAAGACTTACAGGTAACGGTGGCATACCAGGCCAGTAGGTGGCACTACAGTCCACGTCACCAATCTGTCACATACCAGAGAAGAGCATGAAGGTAAGAGTGGGCGAGTGACGTTTGGGTGTAATAACTTCTACTTAAATGTAAATAAGATAGAGGACACCTAAAGGTATGTAAACAAGGAGCTGAGTGCTAAATGCAACATTACATCAAAGTGTTAATATCAAGCTGGTATCTTCATAACATAATAACATCAAACTCACGCTGCAGACATCCAGCAGTCATATGAAGAAGCGCTTTCTGATGTGGGTCATTCTCCGTTGTTACAAAATGCCTCCTCCAGCTCCGACATGCATAATGAAAATGAAGACTGCATTACTGGGCCGTGCCTCTTTTAATATTACTGTGAAATGAATTAATGGGCTGCTGTCGGCTGCAGTCTTTCATACTTCGACTCTACGTCTTTATTGAAGTCCCGCGTGTGCAAATGCACGAGATGTAATTTCGGGGACGTCGATACAGTCATTTGTCATGAGTTGAGCCAAGGCGACGTGTCACGTGTCAGGATGATTTTGCACGGCTGAATCATTTGATTGGTTAAAGTGGGATAGTTTTATAGATAAAGTCGATATTTATTTGCCATCGACCTTATAAAAAAGCGCCAAAATACTGCACACACACTGAGAGAAGCCGCAAGAGGCCGAGCAGCGTCTTGTTTCATCCCACAACGAAGCCGAAGTCATAAATAAAGACGGATGAAGGTTAGAAATCCCAGAAGCCTTTCTGATTGATCAGCCGTCAGTGTTTATTTCACACTTATGTTCTTTAAACACGACTGTTATCTACAGCCATGCCAGTGGCTCTGTGACTTGAATGAATGGTACAGTTTCACAGAAGCAAACAAACTGATTCTGTTCATGTAGATGTTTTTGATGGTTTATGCGTGTTGCACTAAATGCAAAGTCAGTCTGACACTGAGTGGAGTAGGATTTGTTTTTCCAGCTATATGAGGTGGATGAGGGTAAAAGATTCATGACTTGGTGCATTTCACTCCAAATCCCAAACGTGAACCTCCTTTCAGCAGTAGAGGAACGAGCGTGACGGTCATTAGATGTTATTGCCTGGAGAACACAAATGTTTTTACAAAGTTTCATGGAAATCCATGAAACTTCCCCTCAATGCTTCAGGATGGCAGCAGATGTAAAATCCACTTAAGCTCTTCTCCTCATTATCATTAGCTCCGACGTATAGAATTTTATTTTATTTCTTTAATGAATGGTCTTAAACGATTTACCCAAAACTGGTTTGCCTGTTACTCTTTCTATTTCCTTCTTACAGAAACTGGGGACAAATACTAAAAAGCAAAAGCCAAGAAAAGGGTTTTCATTGGAAAATGATCTGCTGGGTCATTAACTGTATGCTTGAATGTCTCGCCAAGATGCAGAAGGTTGATTAAAAAGTTTTCAGTCTATATTCATACTGTATTCTGCTTGCAGGCATAGAATCATTTCTACCGACAGAATACCTTTATGTTATTCCTCTGTTATTAACACCTGTATTTATTGATGCACTATCACTGATTAATGTAACTTATTATTCAATAACTCAGGATATTAGACCAATTGCATCAGGCAAAGTATAAATTAGGGAACACATCAAACCTGATGTTGAGAAATGACAATAAACGATCCGGTAAATGATGTTTTCTGCTGACAGACTCTCCTCTCTTCGACTTTTAACTGGATCCAGAGTCAAAGTTAATGGAAAAACATGCTGTCAATCACTGATGAAAAAACAAAAAACCAAAACCTTTTCTAATAAAGGAGGAAATGTGTTTGTGTCAGAGCTCCACGACATCTCTCTTCTTGTTGTGATGAACGTGATCAGTCTGATCAGCTGCAGCTCCTCACTCTTCAGAATGGCACATTAGTGATACACCCTCTGAATTTATGGCCTAATTGCAATTTATTCGCTGTCATAGTTGCACAGAAAGCTGATATTTTTTGTGTGTGTTCTACTTCAGGGTCGTGCTGCGCTACAGTTAAGCAACTATTATTTTCTGGCACATTGAAACTTTCGCTCTTTGATAGGAGGCTCTGGTGAAACGATCCTGCTTGTCCTGGTTTCACATGCTTCACCCGTTGGAGAGCATTTAAACAAACGGCGTCGATGACGTGGGACTGCCGAGGCCCCGCTCGCCCCCGTTTGAGACGTCTAATCAGAACAGCCTCCAGAGTGCGAGCGGGGTAGAGGAGTCTATAAATAAACTCAAACAACCAAGCTGCTTGTCTTCCTTCAAACGCCGCCCCGGCTGGGATCGCACAAGCGTGTCCAATCTGGAGAGCCTCCGCCATGCAAACGCCTTTTGAGGATGACATGTCAGTCAAACAAGAAGGAAAACAATGGCGAGCGATGGGGCATGGAGGAGGCCGATTGGCTGAGGTGTCATTTCCGCGCAGCTATTTTTTACACCCACAGCTGTGTTTGCACAGGTGGTGAACATGCCCGCATGCTCAGAGTCGCGAGCCAAGTAGTTTCACTGAGATTGTGGACACTACACGCCTGCATTCCATCCACACGCCCGAATCGTGAACGGGACGGTGATTCACCGGGGGATGCTGGCAAGAATCGGCTGCAGAAGAGCATGAAATGTGAAAGAGTGGAAGACAAACCCGGGTCCAGGTAAAGAGACGCACAGAAAACAGAATTTAGAGTCAGACGAGGAAGCAAACGGCCTTCAAGAGAGAGACCGACTGAGTGAGACTGCTGCTGAAGTGAGAGGGGATTCGATTAGGGAGTGTTGTTTTGACCCCCTGCTGCCTGCGACACCAGCAAACATCAGCCCTGTCAGCAGGGTGGAGGCAGCACGCGATGGTGTGCATATGTAAGCAGCACATAGAGTTATAGGTGCGTTTGCTGTCTTGGTGGGAACTGA
Organism: Mola mola; assembly: GCA_001698575.1. Taxonomy (NCBI): domain Eukaryota; kingdom Metazoa; phylum Chordata; class Actinopteri; order Tetraodontiformes; family Molidae; genus Mola; species Mola mola. The sequence continues at coordinate 12,654,294 of KV751332.1, read as the reverse complement.
GAGCTGTCTCGCGGTAACGCTGCCGGTGGTCCAGGTGAATCCGGCCCAGAAAAGTGGAAAATAAATGACGGGGCCCCAACACCTACAGCAATCGTGCTTTCACTGAGAGACCAGGAGAAGGGACGGAAAGGCGACAAAAATAGCAAAACGGAAACGGAGACGAAAGGCAGATGAGAGGGGAGAGGAAAATAAAACCAACAGTGCACTCCACTTCCCCTTCCTCTCCGACTTTCAATGACAAACTGGGGAGCAGGAAAAAGGTCCTAGTTGACACCTGGTGGAACAACGTGTAGAAAAAAGCAGCGAGCAGGAACAGGAAGACAGGAGGAGAGACAGGGACTCACTCGAATGAAGGCAAAACAAATGAAGCAGCTCGTCTGATCCCACATGTGACAGAGAGGAAGGCGAGCGCACAGGAATAGTAAGGCGTTTAAATCACCGATTATATCTGTGTTACTGAGCTCATCGTGTTGCCTCTCAGTGGTGAAAACAGTCCCTCCGCTGAGCTTGCTGCCAGTCATTTTTTCCTGACGTTTTATGCTAACATAAGGGTAAGTGACTGTGTAACTAACACCCTTCAGACACACCCAGGTTTGGCCTCAGAGCTCGGAGTTGTCCGTGCAGCCTCCTCCTTAGTGGAATCAACTCAGCCTTGTCTGTCGTGCCTTGTCGAGACACATCGGGTTGTTCAGGGACGTGCCACGCACGCTGCACCGCTGTGTGAGTCAGCACGCGGTTAAACAGGTTACAAGGGGTTCAGGAACATTAGCGCTGCTGGAGGAAACTTTAAGGTCTGACAGTTTTTTTTTTTTTTTTATCCTGTTAAAAAAAAAATCCCCATGGAGGGGAGGGGGGAGTGGGAGGGGGGGAGGGTAAGTTTTTATTCTCTGTGAAATGTTGTCAAGTTAAGTAGATTTAGCTGTCAAATTAAGAAGGTGTCTCTCCAAATTCAATCTCTTCTCTTTACGTTGCCACAGATTTTCTTGGACAGTAATGACAGTAGGATCCTCACTTTTCTTATCCCACTTATCCCAGAAAGTCAAGCCTCACATTTTTATATTGTTGCTTTTTAATTATTAATTTCCCCACCATTTAGAAAGGATGAAATAGGACGAATGATTTTGTTCTCGTTTGCATGTGAAGAGTGACTCATTACTGTTTTAAGATGGGTGAACTTGCGCCGTTTCTGCATTGAGCAGCGTTTTTTATCATGTTTTTGTACCCACTGCCTGTCCAAATCTGAAAAAATACACATCAATACATTTAGTGTTTGCTAAAATCCACCTCTGCTGTCTCCAGAGAAACATATAAAACCAAAATATTAATGTGTTTGGCCTTCCAAGACTGCACTACCTGCTGCAGTGTCCGTGACAAATGCTGCAGAATGGAGATAATGTGGCACCAAAGGCTTTGTGGTCTATGCTCAATTGGAGACAACCATGGCAGAAATATATATTTTGCCCTGGCACTGCTGGGCGTTTTAGAATGCTTCCATGAAATGCCCTGTGCTGTGATTTATTGCAAAGAAACCACCTTTCCCCCCTCACTATGTAATAGCAAGCTGAGACAGATATTCCCAGACGGTGGGCAAAAAATACGAAATGGAGGTGAAGGGAGGCCAAGGAATTCGATAAAGTCAGGAAGAAGGGATAGTAAAATGAAGTCTAAAGGGTAAAACAATAAAAAAAAAAAAAGATGGAAAAAATCCTGTATTGATGGCACTGAACTTTTAAATGGTATCAAGTTACAAAGTCATTCTTTTGCGAAGCAGAAAAGTCATTTTAAAACAGTTCTTAAAGTCGATGCAGAAGTGCAAATAGGCATTGTTTGGTTTGAAAAGGGCACCAAGGTCAATAAAAGTGAGCACTCACACCTGCGGAAGGAAAAAAAAAAAGAAAAAAATCAATAACTTCACATTGTGCCTTTCAAAACAGCTGTCCTTGAGCTTCATTATCTGCTCCTTTCCTGCCTGGATAGGAGCACATCCCTGCAGCAGTTTAACTCTGATTAGCCCTCTTAAAAGGAATCTAAGCAGTTATGGCAGCCGTGGCTTAAAGTGCGCTGCACTTCATGGAGCGTTAAAGGGCAAGTTAGACCATAATGTGCTGCACATAAGCCATTTTCAGACACACTCTTCTCTAGTGCAGGTTTATCTTTAAAATTACAGCTGCTCACGTATTCTTTCTTGCATTGCAATCCATAGTTTCCACGTACGGTAGCTATGACAACCAGCATAACTAAATACAATGTGAGTATAAACAGATGTGAGTCCACTGGAAATGATTCAAGGTCCAATTTTCTTTCTTTTGTACTGCATCCAGCACTGTATACCCATTATAAAGCAGAAATTCCAATTTTACTCCATAGAAATTGGTATTCACGTGAGGTAATCTTTGCTTGTAATGGGGCAGCTGGGACAACATGAAGAAGATAGGAAAGTGTGGTGGCCTGGAAAGGGGAGTGGGGTTATTCCATTCAGCAGCCAAGGTTGGAAATGTGACCAATTTTGATGCGGAAAGCTGTTTGTGGATAATCGCGTAATCCTTCATATTTGGTTCATATACGGGGGCCATAACTTAGGAATCAGTGTGGATGAAATGAGCAATTATTTATGGCCCACAGCTCAAAAAATAAACAACGTACACAATTATACGTATAATATATGATATTTATGAAAGTTATCTTTTAGATTAGATTATGAAAAAACAATGATATGAATGATATGTAGAGATATTCTGTCGTGAAATTATTCTATTACATTTTTAAATACTTAGTCGCAGGCTGATGACAATAATCAGCACAAAAAGCCATTTTAAAAATCAACTAATACTCACTAATAGTACGTCCCGCCTCATCAATTTCCCCTGGGGGATAAATAAAGTATTCTGATTCTGATTCTGATTCTGATTCTGATTCTGATCAAATTATGACAATGTTAACCTAATGTTTAAAGAATTTGAGCGAATGTGTAATTCCAAACCAGACACATGCCAAAGTGCATTGGTGTCTCTCTGCCACGATATCTAAGCTAACTCACTCTTCCTGTATAGCTTTCGCTACTGTTTTATTCCATCATGGCATCGACAAAACAACACGAAATGGTGTCCTGGTTGGTTAAGGGGGTATCTGATAGCTGCAATGATCTGAATGTTTCCTCAGAGAGCACGTGCCAACGATCGACCAGCAGAAAAACCGAAAGTTTGCTCACTGCAAACAAAGATACAGGGCAAATATTTCTCTCTTGCACCTCCATCTCTTTTACCTGATTATATATACATACACTGTATTAGCAGTAATCCTGCAGACGGCCGCGTGTAATTGAAGCTCCTTGTTTACACTGTATTAGCTCCATCTCATAGGCTTACGCTATCTACTCTAAGTAATCCTGCAGACGGCCGCGTGTAATTGAAGCTCCTTGTTAGGGGAACTGGTGCAAAAATCAACCTGGGAAGCCATGAGAAACCTCGGAGCACAAAATAACTGCGATATGAGGTCAGAATGAAGCAGCACAGCTGTGTGTGTGTGACCGGCAGTACCGAAAGTGACGGAACACACTGAGTGAGGAAGGGTCGGGGGGGTTGGGGGAGGAGGCCTGGGGGATGTGACAGTGTGAGAGGAAAATCCGGTTTTGAGTGAGGGGATGAGAGAAAGATCAGGGGCCGAAGGGAGGAAGGGAAGCCAAAACAGAGGTCAGGATGTGCGAGGGGGTGTGAAGAGGGGAGAGTTGATAGATGACATCATCTGCTACGGTGTCACAGCTTGTTCAGCTTTGCTCTGTCAAAAAAGGTACCGCTGGAGTGGAAAGGTAATAAACATGTGAGCGCACTGGGTCATATATATTAAAGGTGAGTACAGTAAGAGTTACCATCCTTGCAGCCCGCGTTTGGAAAAACAATAAAAAAACAGAAAAAAATCCCCATATTTGCTTTTGTGTTACATTTGCTCCCTTAATTGAGTTATACATTACTATAATAGTGTCTATTTCAAGAGGCAGGACCTTAGCTTAACATTTTATTGAATTTATAGGCCCAAAGGTCTCAGTCACACACAAACGCAGCAGTAAGACTTAAAGCAAAATAACAGCTAAGGGCTGCCAAGGCACTTCCTACATTTGGCTGTAATTGCTTTATCTGCGTGCGTCGAGGGAAAAAAATCCAAAACACCTTTGGATTTGTGCGTGTATGAGCATAGAACTTTCACTGCGCTGCAGTCAGATTTGGCCCTTTACGATCTTTTATTGTCGTGCTCACTCTAAAGGTGAATCTGATTACCCCCACACTTTCATCCGTGAGTTGCTCACCAAACGGTGATTTAGCTTCGTTTTAAAAGCTTTCTTGGCTTTTAGCTTTGCAAACTCACAAAAGAAAGGAATACAACAAGTTTTCAATTCAAGTTCAACTCTCTCCTATTAAATGGAGCTCAATGTCCTTGTTTACTAATCATAAAACACAACTCACTCACTGATTCTATCTGTGGCCTCCGCCAAAAGGCATCTGAGCTGCTGTCAATCCCCTCTGGACCGTGTCCCCTTTCACCGCACTGGCCTCCACCCGTCTCAGAGGCCGTGTCCCGGTTTGGGCTCCAACCGTGTTCGTGATATGAAGTCACGATAAGTAAAGTTCAGTTCGCAGCGTGCATGCATCTTCTGTTTTTCTTTGGGGTTTTTTTTTTTTTTTTATTGTTCCACCTTCTGTATATGAGGAAAAGCGTAAACATCTCTGTTTTGCTGAGCAGAAACAGGACCGTCACTCTCTCCCACAGTGTTTATAGTTGATGTCCTTAGGCATTTAACATCTATAATTTAACCTGTATTTTTGGTTGCAAGTCCATTGTTTTGTTAAAGTTTCTTGTGTTTTATATGTTTGTGATGCATTGTTATATTTCATTGTTTTTTTTTTTTTTTAGAATTGTTCATTGTTCCTTTCATTTGTATTCATTATATATTAATTATGATGTGATGGGTCATTGTCCTTTTTATATCTTGCCAATATGCTGTCACCAGGCAAACACTGGCCTTTCATTTTTTCTTGCATCCATCTCTTTTGTTGCAATAAAACAAAAACAAACTTCGCTTTAGCTGTCGTCTCATTGTTCAGGGTTTTATTCAGAGGTTCTTTTGTGAATGTGTGGCGATGTCGCTTGTTTTGTGATTATGTACGGGATGCAGGAGGATATGGACAGGCCGAGTAGACAGAATGTGCAAGCAGACAACAGAGCCAACCGAGAGGAGGTAAGCTGCTTTTTGTTTTGCATTTTTTGCAGACATTATCTATAGAACGGGGCCATGGGGGGCAGGCAGACACACGCACGCACAGACACACCGAAAAGACTTAGTTAGACAAGGAGTGAAAAAAAAAAAAATAAGACAAACCCCT
>KV751332.1:12625978-12639964 GCA_001698575.1 Mola mola | reverse complement strand
ATCTGGAAATGACAACAAACAAACAAACAAACAAAAAAGAATAGACACATTTGATGAGAGCATTAAAAGAAAAAAATGATGCTTACCACAGGACTATGATTAAACTCTAATTGCCTTATTTAGGATGTACATTAACAATGGCACCCATTATTTGGCACTTTTGGACCATTTTATGAAGCCTAATTGTGTAGAAGCTTTATCAACATAATTGCTTCACACATTTAGTTCACTGTCAAATCCAGAAACTGCTGAGTGCTGCTGAGAAAAAAAGCCATAAATATAGACGTCAATGTCAATTTCATATTGGACAAATTGATGTACAGCTAATTATATAGCACATTTAATGACTAATAAACTCAATGTGCTTGTCATAATAATGACATAATACTTATTTTATATAAAACAATATTTAATGATTTCAGGTTTCATTCAGTTTTATTTTATGTGTCTGGAATGGAATAGATTTTCCTGAAAATCCTTTTCTCGTGTCTGCTGCTGCACCACCGTAGTCATTCTCTTTCTGTAAAGCTTTATTTCGCCCGTCTTTTCGAGCAACACACACGCTCCCAGGGCGAAACGTGCTTCATGTATCAATGGAAACACTAGCTGAGCAATAGTGCGGAAGGATAAACAGACCCAAATGATGAAGGGTACTACAATAAGGATACTTAAACATTAGTTAATGCAGTAATAAGAATTTACTAACAGTCCTGACTAAGTAACTTATTCAATGGTTTCTAACTGTACTATTGACATTAGTTAACAATGCAATGCAGTAATCAACTAGCAGTTAAATAATACAGTGAGAATCATTGTGACGTAGACGGCTTTACAACCCTAATAAAGCATTTATTAACCTGAATTAACCATTTATTAATGCTTATTTGTGAGCCTTAATGGATATCTGAAAACATGCATCCCTTAAATGACACTTAATAGTATGTTTTTAAAGTGTTGAATGATGTATGGAATGCTATTTTAATTAACACAAAGACTGTTAGTAAATGCTTGTTACTGCATTAACTATTGTTGATTAACGCAACCTTATTGTAATATGTTACAAATAATTCAGTTTACACAGATTCTCTTAACTGTTCCATCGTCCTAAATTCGGGTGAAGGGCCACACTGGCCCAATTCAACAATGTTGATTCTAGAATGTGTTGGGACCCTTGGCAAAAATGAGCAGGGGGCCCTTTGAGTCCCAGCACTCCAAGTTCAAGTCAACTCGGTCACAGCCAACAGCTAGACACACTCAGTTGCTCTGCTCACAGAGTTTACTAAGAACAAAGAGCGACATAATGTAATGCTGAAGGGAGCTACACGTTATTCAAGTGCCTCTCTGGCCTTTAGTTAACATAAAGGTTGGACTAGCAGCATTCACAGCAAAACATCAATATGGGAAATCATACAGCTTACAAGTCGGGTCACAAGTAGCCAGTATTGATCCCCTCTTCAGCTGATGGTCTCCGTTGATAATGCAGTTCAGGGTAGTGTAAAGTCCATAATCTGTCTGGGTTTAAAACTGAATAGTCGAATTCTTGCCTACCTTTGAATTTGATTTGTACTGACCTTTATTTGGTCAAAAATATCTAGCGGTTGAAACATTCGGAAGCTGTTTTATAAATGTCCTTTATATTTAACTTAAAAAAAAACAAACAAACAAAAAAAACTGTTCTTTGCTTGTTTCATGTCTTTATATAACAGATGTTGTGAAGTAGACAGGACTTTTAGCTTTGATAGAGGTCACCAACACAGCCCATAGCGCTCTGTTACATAGCGAGACAATGGCTGAAACACTTGTAACACAGTTTTACATGCACAAAAAATGCAGAGCTAGACTAAAATGCGAGACAGTCGAGGCATTAGGTTGATCTGAAACAACAACGGAAAAAACCGGCAGGCGGAGTGAACTGTTGGCGAACAGAATACAGGCGAAGCCCCGTGCAGGTAATACAGGACTGAACAAATGAAAACTCAATTCAAGAAAGGAACAGTTACAATGACAAACTGGCAGGATGCTGGAGGAGTGAGACGGGAGGGAAAGATGAAGAAATGTCGGCATCTCAGTTGCTGACAAAGTGGAACTTGGCTAATTGGACTGACAAAAGAGGCTGACTGACACTTAAGGGGAGAGAAAACCCACAGAGCAAAATACGCACCCTGACGTGGTTTACTTGGATGGGTCGATAGGAGAGATCCATTGCGCAATGTTATTTCTTACACCAGGGCTTTTTATCTATGAAGACAAGTCAAAATATGGTAATATAATGTGGATGATTCAACACACATGCTCAACCACAGAATATCTATACATGTTCTAAAGGTGGGCACCCAAGTGAGCATCAGACTAGATGTGAAGTATGGTCACCATCTCCACTTCTACACTGAGTTATGCTGTTGAATAATGGTAGAACGTTATGCATATTTCATCACAGTGAGGTTGACCAATGACCATTGGATTTAAACCTCTATGATTTACTGTATGAATTCTTCTTATATGGCTTTGAAGCTTGTGTGAGGTCAGAGACTTTTGACTATGCAGTAAAGACAGAAGAATCTGATCTTGAAGATCTTGAAATTTCTCATTGATGAGAGTAGGAGATACAGACAAAATCATGGATAACCCCGAAACATAATGCCTCTGGCAACGACGAAGGTGGGTTCATTTGCACGTCTGTCAGTGCTATAAATTACCGGTCTCAAGCGTAATAGCTAGATAATTGTGATATTTTTAAGTCGTTCCTAAGGAAAATACATGTAGATTCATTCAAAATAAAATAAAAAAACAAAACAAAACACAATTCTGTTTATGACAAAAAGTAAAATAGGTAAGGTTAAGTATAGGTTCCCGAAAAGAGAACGTCAAAGCTCAGCAAGCTCAGGCTCAGCAACAGTGGAGTAAAATCTCTGGCGTTGTGTTCACTTCACATGCTGGGATGCAGTGAAAGAGATGGTCACAACCGATTTATTATGGTACTTACCTATGCTATACCCTGGAAAAACTGGAGTTTTGAGAAACTATTTTATTGATGCAAAAGTGAGAACTTTGGCCAACTTCCAGCCAGTTTGGACAGGAGGACCAATTTTGGTTTTGTTGTACAGTTGTATTTGTGGTTTCTTTCGGGCTAAACCCAAAAGAATATGAATCTTTTAATATGACTGTACAAAATATTGGGTCGGTCTAATGTGTGGGTGGTTAAACTTCCTATCAGTTACACTGAAGAGCACATAGTTGTAAGTTAACTGCAAAATAACACTTCACAATGCAGCTGTCAGCTGGAAATGTAGTATTCTCTGCCGTCGAGTCACAAGCTTTCACCGCTTTTATGTCTGTTCAGAGATCAGCCAGTGCGAATGTGGTCTGACTGTAATCATTGTCGGAGGAGGTTATGTTTTCATCCACGTCCGTTGGTTACCTAGTTTGTTAGCAAGATTACACAAGATTGATTTGACTGATTTTGATAAAATTTTCATCAAAGGTGTGTCTTGGCCCAGTCTACAGCGGATTAGATTTTGGTGGCCAAAAGGCAAAGGTCAAGGTAACTCAAAGGTCAAAAGGCATGTTTTTGTCATTAGTAAAAAGACATTTTAGAAATTCTGCTGTGGTTGGTGTTGGTTGGTTTATGTGTAGTCAACTGTAGAGGCATATATGTGTGCAGCACTGAGTCCAAAACAAATGTCCCTACAGGAACGATAAAACATAGAGTCTAATTTTCTAGTATACAATTATCCCGTCGCAGTTATAGGATACACTCATTAATGTCCCTGATTTGTTATCTCACTTGCTATAGTAACTAGGTTTGTACTCACGTTTTTGCATCCACTAACTATCAAGTAGTCCCTGATTTGTTCTCTCACTTGCTATAGTAACTAGGTTTGTACTCACGTTTTTGCGTACATCCGTATTTGATAAAGGGTTTATAGTATGACAGCAACAGACATCAAAAGCCCTGTATTTCGAAACTCTGGCACGCGAGGCTTCAGTCCAGTGACAGGCAGTACAACTATCAAACAACTCCCACACACACATACACTCACTCATCCATTTGTTTTTCTCTTCCGAGCACACGTGACCAGGCAGTGCTCCACACAGGCTCCGACTGCCTTCTATTCCGGTCATCATAATTATTTGATGACAAAGCTTCGGGTTTCTCCACCATGCTCTTGTACACACGATCTATCTGTGAATAATTTAGCAGAGAGAGCTAGAAACTCTGGTCCCTTAAAACAGCAGGTGCAGTCAAAGTGAGAGAGCTGCTTCTCTATCTTCACAGTCATCCACCCACTCTTAACACTCCGCTCTTCAGCCGGGCTCTTCGCTTACCTCCATCAAGCTGTTTATCAGTCCGTTCTTCCATCAATCCATCTGTGCGTTCTTTCATCAGGAGGTTCAGGCGTCAGATGTCAGGCTGATGTCAGGGCGCCCCAGGTAAGGAGCTGGTCTCACCGTCCCCTCTGCATTTGGTCACCATGGAGGAGCCTCACAGGAAACTAAATCAACGGTGTGACGGCACCAAGCCCAGAAAGGTGACTTATTTACACTTTCTTTGAGCCGCTTTAAAAAATCCGCTGTGTTGAGTAAACACATTTGTAGGTCATTGCCGAGGTTTCAGATACGTGACTTTATATGCTTTAGTAGTGGCATTATAGCAGCGCGTATTGGCTTAAACATAGCTGTCTTTTAATCTAAATGTGATACTGCAAATTAGCAAAATGAGAGGGAATGTACGATATTAGTCTTGTCACCAATATTGCGGACAACTCTAATTTAAAATAATGAAACATCGATATTGCATTGTGGATGTTTTGAGATAGACATTTTAAAGGTGTTGGGATAATATCATTTGTGAAGTCTTAACCATGACTGTGGTCATATGAAAACCTGAAATGCTAAAAATTGTAAATGAATTCCTTAGCATCTCTATGTTTAAGGACCTGCGACACTCACTTAACAGTAACTCTTAATAACTTAGGGCCCATATCATTCCGAGGAACACCTTTCAGAATAATGACATGAAAGACCGAACCTAACCAAAACATATAAATCAAAATACTGGGCTGTGACAGGATTTCACCACATTCAGCTTTGGGCTACGCATCACTGCCTACCTTTACGAACCCAATTTTCATGTAGTCAGGGTCATATATTCTCAACAAACACACTTTCAAGCTTTTTCTGCCTCAAGCTTGTCTCCAACTTTACTTTTTTTCTTTCCTTTAGTCAGCCGAAGCAGACAATGACTTGGTAAACATTAAAGGTGCAACATGTAACATGTTTTATAGTGTCATCAGTCTTTCAGTTGAGTGTCATTCCCATTTCGTCCAACTGACCCAATGGGAGTCCTGCGTCTCAATTGTCAATTTTTATAGTAGTGACTGGTGGATATTATGCATTTTAATTTGACCATTTTTATTATGTGATTACTTCAGGAGCTTTAGATAAAAGAAAAATAGCTGTTTTTTGAATTGCAAGGAATAATCGTAATAATAACAGCAATATAAGCACTTGGCGGTACCACTGCCTGTGAGGTTCCGTTTTTGAGAATAGCTTATGTACTTGAAGCGCCGGTGCATATTTTCAGTGGCGTAAAGTGAAAACATGTCACGTTGATCTCGAAACCACAGGTCAGGTTCAAGTTGGCGTCGTCCTACAGTGGTCGGGTTCTGAAACATGTCTATGAGGACGGTCAGGAGCTGGACAGTCCCGAGGAGAAATACCCCCACAGCTTTGTTCACCGCAAGATCCCTCCAAGCCACCTGGACGTGGAGCAACTCCTCGGGTTTGAGGACACTCATGGGGATCAACAAGGTGGGGTTTTATTATTGTGAAACCCACTGTACAACTGTGTATGACTGCACAGAGGTGGTTATAAAGTATGTAAACAGTGGGACAAACAAGAAGTGTATTTTATATTTGGTATTCTGTCGTTCATTCAGAATACTTTATTTATATGTAGTATGTGTATATGTTATGTGTATGTTATATGTGTATTTATATGCCATATGTAGTAGAGCGGTCTCCAAAAAAATTATTATCTCCGGCAACATGTTCGTTTGTTGGTTGGTTTATCGACAAGATTTTACTTTAAGAAACCGTTTGATTGTTTCCAATAAACTATTTCATCAAAGGTGTGTTTTGGCCTAATCTACAGCTGATTAGATTTTGGTGGCCAAAGGTCAAAGGTCAGTTAAAGTGGTTTTGGCAAGAAAGAATTGAAATAGAGAGGTCCAGCTGGTGTCATTTTGTAGCTGACAGCACTGGCTAAAGATAATAACTTTCTGGCTTTCAAGGTCAAACAGGTCAAAGAACCCACTGACATAGAGTTGTCCAACTGGTGTCATGTGGCACAGGTTACAGATGATTGATTATCGGGCTTTCTAGGTCAAATGTTAAGGGTCAATCTCATTCTAGACATATCTCCAGAAGGAACTGACATAGAGAGGTCTAATTGGTCCCAACCCAGGGTCCATCGCATAGCTAGAACCAGCTGGCTCTGTGGTTCAGGTGGTGCCAACATGCCCTCTTTTTAACAATAGATTTGATCATTCATTATCAAAAGTTCTTGACAAAATTAGCTTATTATATTGGGGAAAGGGTGGTTGTTATCTTGTGGTGATGACACAGTTATTTCCTGAAATCATTATTGGAAGATTTTGATAAAATTATCTTGTTAAGTTAGGAAAACAACAGTTGTCACAAAATAACAAACAAAATCACAAATGAATTGCCATTACCATGAGATAAATGCAATTGGTTTCCCATGGAAAGTAGATAATTCATTTTAGTAACTTTCCATAACTAAAAACTGAAAAAAATGACGTCGTCAGCTGAGTGTCGACAGACAACTTGAGTTTTCAAGCCATCCATCAGCCACCATTGCTGTATTTTAGCATCTCAAGCTGATCTATTAACCAAATTATAAATGTTGCAATTAGCCATGTGGCTAAAGACAGTGGATTTTGTGATGCTAGTGGCTGACTAACATTATATGGTGTTCAGGAGAGATTCCATGTTAGTCTACCAGATTCCCCAGATGTCAGCATGCAAGTCAGTGTAAAAACCAAATGTCAGTTTGTGATCAAACCAGAACCAGAGTCTTGAATCCCTGGTACAAACATTCACTCTTGCTTGACAGCATATTTAACTTTGCAACCGGATGTCTATCCCCAACAGGGCTCATTGCCCAGAGAATAAATGTATACAGAGGAATGGGAAACTTCAAACCTGCTGCAGACCAGACTGCAGAAGCAGAGAGAGATGCCACAGTAAGTAGTGCTGCTTTTTGTTTTGATTTAAATTTGGATATTAATCTAGATTAGCTTTGATTAAATTTCTTATTGGCTGTGTCACATTTGTCTGCTTGAATGTCAAGTACTGAAATACGTTAACTGTCTTAATTTATTCTCTAATACACCTTAAATGAAAAGGAATTAAAAAAAATATATATATGTTACTAAATGGTAATGAAAATGCCCATCGTGATCAGAGACTATTTGCGAATGGAATTATTTGTTTCCAAGAGCATCAGAAAAGTCTTTTATCACCTAAACAAATTAGTTTTGTGTATGTGACACCTTTTTTTCTGATCTGTGTGTAATGTTACCATGGACATAGTTACATAATAGACATTATAAAAAGAAGGTATTAAAGCTCCTTGGAAGTGTTGGTAGCTAGTCTGCATATGTTATTAAACAGGCAACAAGAATTCACTCAATAAACATAATTACCAGCCAACACACATTAATTTAATAACTAATTCAAACATCTTTAGAGCAGAGCAAGCAATCAAGGCCTAAAATATAAGAAGTGGGAAAAATCCTTGAGTAATTAAACTGCATGCTGCTTGGCGGAAATTGTACAACAACTGAAGTGGAACACTAACAGAAACCAAATTGTTCAACAGACAGGAAAACCCACTGTTACTGGACCACTGTGGCAGCAGCTTCATTAGTGAAGCAGGCTGAGAGGGAGGTCAGCTATACTGCCTGCTGGTTGAGTGTCAGTTTCATTCTTTTATTCTCTAAACAAAGAACCCTTTGGTCCTGGTGGCCAAGGCCCATATTTATCACATTTATCAGTGGACAACAGCAATTTGGATTTATTTAATCTTTCTGGTGCATTTTTGAACATATAACACAGTGGTGTAGTGCAGAGAATTCTTCCTTTCATGACTTAAATCTTTCTTCACAATCTCTCAGCATAATATTAAAGAGTCTCATTTATCACAGAGCTTACTTTTCTCATTTGGAGCAAGATGTACAACAGTTGTTTTTGCTCAAAATTCTCTCAAGTTGAAGTGAAGGATTTGAGAGTGAATTCACAATAGGCCATCTGTACTGTGCCCGAGTGTGTTTGACCCACGAAGTCCAGTTTGTTTGACTAGTTTGAGTGCTCCAAACTGTGCTGAAGTGAGGTAGACTTCCTTGCCCTGGCAGGAATCAAACCGTGTGGTTGCTAATGCACAGACACATGCAGGGGTATGCGCCTCGGACATGATGTATACTCGATTTGAATGTTTCTGTCAACAACCACTATTGTGTTTAAAGTTGTGGTCATGTCCTCTGTGTTATTCATCATTGCTTTGGGACTGCGCTTCGCCACGAGCACTTCCTGTAAACTAAAGGATGCCTCGTGTCATACGCAGAGGTAACAATGCTCTGGACTGACTGGGCGTGGAGCAATGAGATTACAGCATGGGCGAGAGCGGACAATCACACTTCAGCCTGGTACAAAGCAACTGGTCAAACTGTGAGAGTGGCTCAAGTTTTTGGATTATTTCTCTCAGATTTTGTGGCCAAATTTTCAAAATCTCTTTGAATGATCATTCCTCATTTGTCAAAATAATCAGTCTAATTTACACATAGCATAACAAGATGCTGAAACATGACTATTGCACAGATGTTTCTTGTACTGGTCACAGTAAAATTTACACCTTTATGGCAAAGTGTCCCATCTCTCAAGTATTGCAGTGTATCATCAGCATACAGACGAAAAGGAGTATGCACCAGAGATGTTGTGTGTGAAGTGAATGTCCCTCTTACTACCATAAGCTGTCCATGGTATTGGCTGAGAAAATCTAGAGGTGCAACGTCCTCACAACTGTTATAACATGGCTAACCATATTCAGCTTCTTCTCATGCATGATTGTCGGAAAGCAGTCAACATTTCACAGGTCACTGGAGGAAGGTTAGAGTTTACTATGACATTGTAATGAAAAGACTGTAAAAGACTATAACTGAAGAACAGAAGTGGAATTTCAGCTTCTTCACCACACTGCAGTCCACCTCAACATTCTTATTTGTTGGTATGAAGAGTCTCTACCACCTCAATAGACCACACAGCTAAAATCGAGTTTTGTTCTGCACAAAGGGTGTGACTTTTCACTTAGCTGCATTCAAGTGGAAAACCTCTTCTCAACACCACAAACCACACAAAAACCCCACAGCTAAATGTGGGAAGTATCTCTCAGAGTTGCAGAAAGTAGTCTGGCAAATGTATCTAACAGTAGTAAGTTAATGTTAGGACGTGTTAGATACTGATATTGGGTTATATGGTATGATCTGTGTCCTTCAGTCCTCCGTGTTGAGCTTTGGCAAAATAATCATCTACACCAGCAATCTGCGCATCATCAGAGCACCACTGAGGAAGCCTGAAGTGCTGCGGCACCAAAGAATGGCTCCCGTGGATCCTGAGGGTTTCCCAAAGGCCAGGGAGAGGGTGAGGGGAAGGACGACTAATGCTAAAGAAGGCGAGGAGAAAAACAGCAGTGACACAGAGACCAAGGTAATGATCCTGGTCAAATTATTCCCAGTGCAGCAGTAGAGTTTTTATCTCTTAGTTTCTTCACTCTCTCACCACATCTCCTCTGCTATCCCTCGTTCTTCCCATATGTCCTCAGCCAACCGTTCTTCACTTTGTGTTTAGAGAGAAACCACAGAGGGGTATTTATTCTCCTCCCACAATCTTCTTCAATTCTCCTCCTTATTACTTCCTTGTTCTGCCACCTTATTTGTCCCTGCCCGGCTCTACACACTCTCATACCGTTGTCCTAGTGTTATCTGTCACCTGTGAACACATACTGATGAGTCCACAGTTTTACTCTGCCCTTGCAGCAATCGGCTGCCACTTGCCAGCCTGCAAGGATACCCAGCTCGCTATTATCCCCTCCCTCTCACCTCCTCGCCTGATTACTGTTCCCTTCCTCTCACGCCCTCCATTCTTTCCTCACTTCTCTTGTTATTTTCTCATTTTCTCTGCCTCTCGAAAAAAAAGAGTTCATTCTCAGCTTTTTTTTTTTCATTATTTGGCAATTTTAATCCTCTTTGTTACTTTTTCTTTATCATCGCTGCCTTCTTTGCCCAAACTAGGAGGTAGTTCATTTTTCACTGCCTCACTTTCCAACACGCTATTTGATTCATACTTTTGATGTGCAAGAAAACTTTTTTCAATTTTCGACCACCTCTGTATAATCAGAATGTGGGAACTATGTGTAAATGATATATTTTGTGTCATCTATTTTACCAATAAATGAATGAGGGCTGTTGCTGCAGCCAAAGAAATTACACATTGGAAAACAGAACCTAAAGGTAACAATACTTGATATGTTTCAAATCCACAACAACACTGTAAAAACAATCTCGCTGTATATAAATTAGTAGGTATTTAGGATGCCTTGAAAGTTTACAGAACTTAAAAAGACAAGTTTTGAATGATTCAGGGTTACCTCATCTTAAAGGTCAAAGAATCTCAAATTTGAATGCAGCCCAGACACTTTCTAAAAGTCGAGACAACAAGCTTTTACTGTGGAGAAATGAAGAAATGATGAAGGAAACTTTATTATCCAACTGCACTGACAGCAGCGACCTCCCAACAACAGTCGGACAGAAACACAAAAAACACACTTAAGTGCAATAATAAATGCTTGACATGACTTAACATTAAGCCATTATTTGTATAAAAAGCCATTTATCCTGCAACTTTATCTTTGAAAGCAACAAAAACTCACTGTAAGGGATGACTGGGATCAGCCAGGACTGAAGGGGCCCTTTTCTTAATTCTTAAACTTGTACAAGTCTGTACAGCCACACAGTTTAATACCTGCGATTTTGCAGAACACTTTCATAATACCCTGCAGTCTGTTCCTGTTTTTGAAGGTAAGTAAGCAACACCAACATGGTACATGGTAAATTGTTAAGATTGTCTAATTTTTTAGCTGGTAGGTTTGTTAAGTATTATCAGTAGTATCATTAATGTTCACTGTTAATCAACATCTGTTTCAAGTAAATCAGTTTGAAAGAATGCAGTGTAAGAGTTTAGAATGTGTTTTAATGGAGAAAAAATATGATATACTGTAGATTATCGATGCAGTTGACTGTACATTAGAACACATTATATACAGCAAATATGGCTGACAAAAATTTCCTCCTGCTATCTAACTTCCTTTCTTCCCTCTCGTTCACCTCCTCCTTCCTCCTTCCTCCTCGTCCTTCTCTAATATGTTTCTTCCGTCTCCAGGAGGCCGGCAGCTGCCAGCATTGTGGCGGTTCAGGCAGCGCTCCCTGCTCCCTGTGTCACGGTAGCAAGCTGTCCATGCTGGCGAACCGCTTCAATGAGTCCATCAGTGATCTGCGTTGCCAAGCCTGCTACCCTCATGGTCTGGAGAAGTGCCAGTCCTGCTCCAGCAAATAGTGCTGTTTGGCTGACACCCATGTCTGGCAGAGAGGGAGGGAGTGAATGAGTGTGTTGCTGTGTGTGTGTGTGTGTGTGTGTGTGTGTGTGTGTGTGTGTGTGTGTGTGTCTTTGTCTGCTCTCTCTCAGTGTAGAGCTCTGGCTCAATGTGCTATCGGCTTGTCAGAATTGTCTCAGCCCCAAGTTTGCTCTAATCCAAAATTTTCTTGGTGAGGTGTTTCGAAGCACAACTAGGGAACATAAGCCATCGCTGAAAAGGGGAATTGCGACAGTGGACCTGAATCATAAAATACATTTACTGTGTGCAGTGAACATGACATGCGATAACGCAAACACATAATGGGTCTGTTCTTCCATCCTAAGAAACCTCATTTCAACGTCAGTTATCAGTTTAATTAAAATGATGCAAACGTTTAGCATTTTTATTTCATGCACTGTGAAGACTCCCCTTTACCTGTTGCCACTCTGTTCACGATAAAAAAAACCCCGCTACATTCCAACATGACATGACGTAATGGGCTAGCTGATGCTTTTAAATGAAAGAGTTTGAGATGGGAAGAAAAAAATGGAAGCGGTCAGAGATGAGAGTCACTCAAAATGAGATGTTAACAACTTTGGGGGTCTAAAACTTAAACAACAGCAAAGAAAATACACCTTAAAAAAAACACACTAGGACCGATTAGCTTGACAAGACTACAGAATGTAACAGCACAGGGAATGACGATACGAAATACGAAACACAAAATAAATCACTTTTTCTGTCCACTAACAACACTCAAAATTGTATTATCATGGAACATGGAGTTTAAACGTACAATGAAGCACCTGTGTGTTTCTGACTTAATAACTATAAAAGTGCTGTATAAAACAAATGTTTCAGCAAGACAAGTGAATTTGAATTTAGAAAAAAATGCTCTGCAAATTGGTATTTGGCAAACATCGGAAAACAACCTAAACGGTATGGGCAGCTCCGACAGTGATACATTGCTTTCATACAGTATCTTTACAGTTAGCGAGTCAAACACACACAGTTGTTTCACTGTTGTTATCTACTCCGTGTTACCAGAGACTTGTAATAAAGTTCTGAGCGCAGTTAGTGAGGGATTTATTTCCGACAGTGTGTGGTTCCCACTGTGTGTATAACCTTGGCGACAGAATTGGTTGTTGCGATTGGTTGTCCATACTGGGGTAATTTTCAAAAATTATGTATTTTCTGACATTTTAAAATCTGAAAGTTTAGGAAATGGGTCTTGGGTTAAAAGAAACAACCGTGGTTAAAGCACAGTGTGATAGAGTGATGAAAAAGGAGCTTAGTGGCTGGTGTTAATAAGAGAAGAGGTTGTTTTAAAGCCGGATGTTGATATTACAGGTGGAGCATCAATTTAAGACCTTTTTTTGTGAGAAAAAGTGAGAAGAACGGATTTAAAACTGTAAATGACACAGAAATGTTGGCCTGCACAGGAGGGTAAATGATAGTGATGATAATTATGATTATGTTGGGTTTTTTTTTTTCTTTTAAAGAATTATCATTATTAATTTCCTTCTCAGGTTATTGCCTGTCCAACTCGTTTCAAAGCTTTATCCACAGTTTTGGTATATGAATGTAATAAAACACATTATTAATTTTCAAGACTCTTGTTTGTTTGTGTTCAAAATCTGCTGTTTGAAAGTAAATTAAGCGTGTTATTTATTTCACGTTTGTAGAGGATTATTATAGAATGTCAACATCCCAACCTGACATTGAAACATCTTCTCCTTTTTCCTTGCGAACAGACAGAAGCATCACCAACCAGATGCTCTTTTATGTTTTATTTTTTTTAACTGCAATTTGGATAAATCGAAATGTATCCTGCAGTGGGAGTTACATCATCATTCTCTAGGTGCACTGTGTGAAAGTCATCCCCTAAACAACTGGTGTGTTTTCGCAATGGGCTAGGAATGTTTGTTTATGTTTCCCCAGCTTAAGAGCCGAATGAAACATAACAACAACAAGAAACGCATCATGCTGCGTGATACCCAGTCATTAAATCTCAGTCGTTAAACCCCAAATCAGCTGCAATCAACCACAATGTTTTGCATTTTGCCCTTTCGAGATGATTTGACAGAAACGGAAAAACTCAATTAAGAAAATATCAAATCCAGAGCAAAGGGTATACATACAGTCACATTGCTGTTGTCAGCTGAGTGGTCACCTTCATGCATATTGGCACTTGGTGACATCTGTGTGAGGTCTAAACAGCATTGAATTCTGTGCATTTGGCTTTTCCAGCTTTTAACAGTTTCAGTTTTTCAATA
>KV751332.1:12542685-12625964 GCA_001698575.1 Mola mola | reverse complement strand
ATCACCCTTGGGTTGCAAAGGCAGAGATAATCAATCAAAATCAGTGTTGGCGATGGAAAACACTCACCGCATCCTCTTGGAGTGGTGATGGCCTAAAGTCTTGTCAGAACAAGCACCCTATACTATTACAACTGACTATCTCAACACCTACAGCTATTTTTCTGCTGGCATTTCCATTATTTTGGCTTATTATGTTAGATAGCCTCGCACCCAGTTAAAGGGTAGACACTGCACTTGATCTGTTCACCGGCCAAAAGGTCCAGCACCAATCAAATGCCTGTTTCTGGGCATGGAACCTGAATTTCCAGGCTCCCTCTTTTTTCATTATACTCCCTCTTTGTCTCTATTTCTGACTTGTCGGCTAAAATCCACAGCGTTGGGGAAGGCAGCAAATCTATCTAATAGAAATAATAATGATAAAATTTCATTATACTCGTGATAAGAAATTTGCAAAATGTGCCCACTTGTACACAGGTAATACACATACTGTACTGTAGTTTAATTTAAAGTTCAATGCTCTGCTCTTAGGCTTGTTGGCTCATTGGAGAGGCTCTGCCGTGCTCAATGGAACAGAACCCGAATAAGTTGTATCAATTAAGTGATGTTTACACCAAGCAGTGCTGTTCAGTTCAGTTTGGTACGGCTCACATGAGAACATAAGCTCATTTAAGGCGTGTGGTTCCACTGGCGACTGTGTCTTTACTTGGATTCCCTTGAACACGCCAGCTACATAAATAGCATGACATCATAGAAATGCGACAGAGTTACTACAAGGTTCTTGTCATACCTCTAATAAAGCTGAGGAAGAAGCCGTAGAAATAAACACGATGGAAGATATCCAGAATTTCCTCGTGTTTTTTTGTCGGCATATGGCTGTTTATCACACAGAGTAAACAGGCTCTGTTCGAGAAAAAGCTGCACGCCATTGGGAGAAAGACGGCCTAACGATCGCAGTGACGACCTTTGATTCTGCCAACCAATCAGTGGACTGCAGTGCGTGTGGCCATATGGGGTATGGAACAGCTCTGGTTGGATCCCCAAGCAAAAGGTGACAAAACTGTCACTATTTAAAGATATCAATCAGAGCTTTTGACAATGGAAACACAAAAAATGCATATGGACCAAACTGAACTGAACTACCTGTGTGGTTCAGGTTAATATGGCTGAAAAATGGTGCATTGCATTAGTTTATCTTGCCAACACTAGTCCTGAATTATGCACTACAGCCGGCATCCATCTAGCTTGATAGCTGTGTTTTCGGCATCTCATACCAAAATCACTTGTATCTTCCAGCTCGTGTTTTTTCTGCTTGTTTTGAGCATTTTACAGTAGAACCTACTCATGTTTAGTCATCAGCGCTTCGGGTCACATCCACAAGATATAATGTCTTTTGGTGATGAATGAAAACGTCTTTGACAGATATGTCACAAATAAACAGAGATGTGCTTGGATAGAGGAAATTGATGGAGATGGAAAGCAGAAACTTATCAGGCTCTGTTCGTGTTTCTCTCCTCAAAAAAATGTTAAACCCCCCTTATCCCTCAATTCCTCCTCCGAATCTCCAAATTTATTTCAGACACGTCATTTTTTTCTTACTCCAAGCCCCAAATACATTAAATCATAACACAGGATTCCATCATCTTGACAGTTTCCTTTCAGAAACTAGAATCCAGGAGGAGGATTACTGCACACTGGTTTTTTTTTGTTTTTTTTTACTACACAAGAAATGGCCAAAAAGTAATGTAACTAACCTACTTGATTCACTCTGCAACTATGAACTTAGTTGAGCTACCTGGTAAGTTGCATGTTAAATAATGGGTCTAAGAGACAGAGAAAAAGAAAAAAAAAGACTCTGTTACATGTCCATTCAGCTCCGATTCAAACTGAGTATTCCACTGGAGAGCAAAAATGATGGAAAAGTCATAGAGGTGTTTTTGGCCTCCTCGGTCACCCGGGAACGTAAGTGATAAGAGAGCAGGTAAAAAGTGTTACACTAAATACTGCCGGCTCTGGAAAGGGGAATTAAGGCAAACGTAGAGCTGGAGCTTGAAGATTACACACTTTGTAGTTGTATTCAGGCCCGGAGGAGGAAGGTAGATTAGGTAAAGAGGCAGACAGCATCTGTAGCCTGGATAATACTCTCTGAATGCTCTTTACTACGAATACACATCATACTAAAATATGCAACATAAAGGGTAAGGTGGCAAAACGTGCCAACCTGCTGATGCCAGTGCTAGAACATAACTTAAAACGACAGCGTACAGTATTAAAAGACATCCCCAAATGACATAAATGTAATGTAATGTAACTCAATCATGAAATATGGCCACTCACATCACAAATTTGGTGATTAAACAAAACATCAGAAGTTCAATTAATTTAGAAGGAAAATAGGAATTAAATAGGAAGGCTTAATCCACATGTCTTTCTCACCTCTTGACCTCAAAAAATAATGTCTCAATGCACCTGCATACTGAAAAAAAAACCCAAAACAGTCTGTTTCAAGCTTCCTTGTCCTTGTTCACACATATGCACTATCTGTATTTGTCCTTTTTTTTCTACAAACAACATGGTGAAGCCCATTAATAACGGGCCTGTGTTTTTGGCACTGATCTCTATCAGCAACACACAGCTCTTAATCTTTCTGCAACTTTACTTTTCCTCACTTATTTGGGTTTTGTTTATTGCAACGTGGTGGGTGGACACACTGTCACAGGATAGCTGGTATTTTTGTAAGATTATTACACAAATGGCCAATTATTTGATATATTCATTATCAAATAATTCGGTTTGTTCAAAATAACTACCAAGTAATAGTTTATTAATGTAGAAAGACTCCTTCAGAGATACATCTGCGAGTCCATTTGGAATACATGGCACAGGAATCAAAGTGGGAGCAGTGAATCCATTAATCATAAACTCTTATGCAAGAATGTTTTTAACGGTCAAATGTTTTAAATTTATTCAGCAAATGCTTGAACTTTACTTTACTTCCTGCCCTGCTGTCTATGTTTTTTTTACTCACTCCTCTCCATTATCTGCATCTGTCAAACCACATTTCCAAAACCACTTCCTTGAGATTTTAGCTGTGTATACGTGTGTGTGTGTGTGTGTGTGTGTGTGTGTGTGTGTGTGTGTGTGTGTGCGTATGGAAAGATAGAGAGAGAGAAAGACAAGTAAATATGAAAAAGTAGACATGTTGTTGACTAATTATAAGAGCAGGTAAAAAGGTAGTAATACATTTTTTTAAGTGAGTAAAGGACCTCATGGCCTAGTGACCATGAATCTGACAGTCCAGTCTGTCCAGTTATGTGCAATAAACTCTGCAGCAGTGTCAAGTTAGGTCCTGAAGTATTTGGTTTTCATCATTTTGACTGTAAAAATCACCACGATGGCTTTGACATAAAACAGATCAGATGTGATCGAAGTGGAGACCTTCAGCTTTAATGTTAGAAGTTTCACAAATATATCGCCTTTACTGTTTCGGAATTACATTGAATCATTTGCACAAACTTACATAAGTGTAAATATAAGCGTAGTTTTTAATACTTGGATGGATATCCTTTACAGTCAGGAGTCCATGGACATCGCCAAACTGTTAGTTTTCTCCTGGATGCTGCCGTTGATGAATATTCGATACCTTTGCCTTCAAAAAGTCTTGAGTTGCTTTCACTGTATGTTTAGGGTCATAATCCATCTGCGCTGTGAAGCACCATCCTATCAGTTTTTTTGGCATTTGGACAAATGTGAGCAGAGAGTACGGCCCTATACAAGGCTGGGGGGCTTGTAAACCCTCTGCATTTACATTCATGATTGTAGACTTTGACAATGACACGCCTACCTTCTCCAGAGTTTTATTGACTTCTTTCAATGTTTTGAAGGGCTTTTTCTTCACCACGCTATCCACTTTAGTTGTCCTGCCATGGTCTTCCAGGCCTTTTGATGTTGTTAAGCTCACCGGTGAATTCTTTTTTTTATTTAAGAATGTACCACATCATTGATTTGAACTCTTAAAGTTTTTCTCTTTCTCTCTGATAGATTTATTTTGGTTTTTCTAGCCTAATAATGGCCTCCTTTACTTGCAGTGATATCTCCTTGGACTATTGATAGCTCCAGTCAAACAGCTGCCAAATGCCAATTCAACAGCTTTTAGCTGCTTTGTTTGTGCACCGTCCTGTCTGGCGTCCCCTCTGAGCTCAGTTATTTTCTTTTATATCTACTGATCGTTGATTCTCTTTTAATTGAGTTCAGTATTATTTTCTTGTATTTTGTTTAGATGTAAATGTGCCATTTCGTTTTGTCCTGACGCTCAGTGTTGTGCTCATCACTCACTCATGATGAGGATGACATCTTTAAAACTGAATTTGTATAACTGAGTCATGTCAAGTTAGCCTCTTCAGACACATCCAGAATACTAACAGCATACTTAGTTTGCTGCCTGGTCTAAGAACACTCAAACTGTGGCGCATCTTTCAAATTACCTCCCTGGATTCCGCCTGCACGTTTGCAGAAACTTCTAATGATTCTATCCATTCCCAGTCTGTACACATGCTGAGAGGAGAGAGAGGACGAAATTCAGAGAGCAAGAGAACAAATTAAAGTGTTCCTGTTTTAGGATGGATCAAATTCCCTCTCTGGAGGCTTGACTGGCAAATTCTGTTTGCATGTTGGCCAGCAAAAACATATATGAAACCACAAGACGCAAAAGCTGTAATAACGCTGCAATTTATGGAGATAATTAATAAACAACTAGCGCTCTACTTCAATGCGTATGAACTGCAAATGAAGTGACTTGTCTCATCATTGCGTCAGCTGTGCTTGGTTTAAGACTATAAACAAGCCAAATGAAAGAAGAAAAATTATGAAGGAAAGTTCATTTTTAAAACATGATGCAACCTTGCAAAAGGGATGCTCAGTAAACAAAACCTGAAGGCAACGATTTGCAAGAAACTGTTTGCACTTGAATGGCTTTAAATGTTTCTGAGCATTCTGACAATACATGATGTAAAATGTTTTGCTGGCACTAAATTCAACATGAGGGTTTACAAAAATCAATGACATTGGTGAGATATGACATTAAATATTGCTTTTGTAGGCTACTGCTTTCAATTTCATATTTTTTGAAAAAAACTTGGAAAATTGTCATTGTGTTTTCCTTATTGTTGTACATGGACTCTCAACTTTATTGAATCTGGTTTGTAAGTTCATTCAGAGGGAAATACTGTACTTGTCATTAAACAACCCTAATTTAAGATGCTTATATAATAATTAATAAAACTATCATCTCCGATCAAAGGATTTTTGAGTTTTATTAGGCCATGTCTCATTTCTTATGTAGTTTGGTAAACTTTTGAAGGTAGTAGCGTAATGCAGATGTAGCGTAGGGCAGATGGTTGGCTCTCCACTGTTTTTAAAGTGACTGCAGACAGTCTGCTGGTTACACCTGAGCAGAAAGTTTTTAAGCAGCTAAATGAAGCTAGAATACCTGCTGATTTTCAAACAAGTTAGACTAACAAGAAATGGTGTTTGATTTAAAATGCCAGAGACATTTTTCATTCAGTCACTTCGGCAAGAAAGAGCAGGGCTGACATGTGTTTACTGTACCAATGTGCCAGTTCCATTCCATTCAGAACATGTTATTAATTACACTGTGTTCAGCTGCAATTTCAAGTTAATATGACCAAAGTCCTCGAAAGAACTTTAAAGGTGAACAGGCTTGAATAACTGACGTTATTGATTGATTGGTTCTGTATGAGGGAGTCCGGAGTTGCAGAGAAGTATGTTAGACTGGTGCAGGATATGTATGAGAGCAGTATGACAGTGGTGAGGTGCACTGTAGGAGTGATAGATGGCTTCAAGGTGGAGGTGGGACTGCATCAAGGATCGGCCCTGAGCCCCTTCTTGTTTGCTATGGTGATGGACAGACTGACAGATGAGGTCAGGCAGGAATCTCCATGGACGATAATGTTTGCAGATGACATTGTGATCTGTAGTGAGAGCAGGGAGCAGGTGGGAGAAAACCTGGAGAGGTGGAGGTATGTGCTGGAAAGAAGAGGAATGAAAGTCAGTCATAGCAAGACAGAATACATGTGTGTGAATGAAAGGGAAGCAAGTGGAACAGTGAAATTACAGGAAGTAGAGGAGGAAAAAGGTCCATGAGTTTAAGTACTCGTGTTCAACTGTTCAGAGCGACGGGGAGTTTGGTAAAGAGGTGAAGAAGCGAGTGCAGACAGGGTGGAGTGGGTGTAGAAAATCATCAGGAGTGATCTGTGACAAGAGTAACAGCAAAAGTGAACGTTTACAAGAGTGTAGTGAGACCAGCGATGTTGTTTGGATTGGAGACGGTGACACTGACAAAAGGACAGGAGACAGAGTTAAAGAGGTAAAGGAACGAGCACATCAGAGTGACAGCACAGATCAGACGTTTTGGAGACAGAGTCAGAGAGGCCAGAATGAGATGGTTTGGACATGTGAAGAGGAGGGACAGTGGATATATTGGTAGAAGGATGCTCACGGTGGAGCTACCAGGCAGGAGGCAAAGAGGAGATCCATGGATGTGGTGAGAAAGTAATTTGTTAACCACAGACATTCACAGGCCAACTCAAAACCATTTTCATAACATTCTACCTGAATTAACACCGGAATTTTTTTGGATCCAGATCCCAATCCAGATCAACTCCAGCTAACAGACAGCATCTGTAGCCTGGATAATACTCTCTGAATGCTCTTTACTACGAATACACATCATACTAAAATATGCAACATAAAGGGTAAGGTGGCAAAACGTGCCAACCTGCTGATGCCAGTGCTAGAACATAACTTAAAACGACAGCGTACAGTATTAAAAGACATCCCCAAATGACATAAATGTAATGTAATGTAACTCAATCATGAAATATGGCCACTCACATCACAAATTTGGTGATTAAACAAAACATCAGAAGTTCAATTAATTTAGAAGGAAAATAGGAATTAAATAGGAAGGCTTAATCCACATGTCTTTCTCACCTCTTGACCTCAAAAAATAATGTCTCAATGCACCTGCATACTGAAAAAAAAACCCAAAACAGTCTGTTTCAAGCTTCCTTGTCCTTGTTCACACATATGCACTATCTGTATTTGTCCTTTTTTTTCTACAAACAACATGGTGAAGCCCATTAATAACGGGCCTGTGTTTTTGGCACTGATCTCTATCAGCAACACACAGCTCTTAATCTTTCTGCAACTTTACTTTTCCTCACTTATTTGGGTTTTGTTTATTGCAACGTGGTGGGTGGACACACTGTCACAGGATAGCTGGTATTTTTGTAAGATTATTACACAAATGGCCAATTATTTGATATATTCATTATCAAATAATTCGGTTTGTTCAAAATAACTACCAAGTAATAGTTTATTAATGTAGAAAGACTCCTTCAGAGATACATCTGTGAGTCCATTTGGAATACATGGCACAGGAATCAAAGTGGGAGCAGTGAATCCATTAATCATAAACTCTTATGCAAGAATGTTTTTAACGGTCAAATGTTTTAAATTTATTCAGCAAATGCTTGAACTTTACTTTACTTCCTGCCCTGCTGTCTATGTTTTTTTTACTCACTCCTCTCCATTATCTGCATCTGTCAAACCACATTTCCAAAACCACTTCCTTGAGATTTTAGCTGTGTATACGTGTGTGTGTGTGTGTGTGTGTGTGTGTGTGTGTGTGTGTGTGTGTGTGCGTATGGAAAGATAGAGAGAGAGAAAGACAAGTAAATATGAAAAAGTAGACATGTTGTTGACTAATTATAAGAGCAGGTAAAAAGGTAGTAATACATTTTTTTAAGTGAGTAAAGGACCTCATGGCCTAGTGACCATGAATCTGACAGTCCAGTCTGTCCAGTTATGTGCAATAAACTCTGCAGCAGTGTCAAGTTAGGTCCTGAAGTATTTGGTTTTCATCATTTTGACTGTAAAAATCACCACGATGGCTTTGACATAAAACAGATCAGATGTGATCGAAGTGGAGACCTTCAGCTTTAATGTTAGAAGTTTCACAAATATATCGCCTTTACTGTTTCGGAATTACATTGAATCATTTGCACAAACTTACATAAGTGTAAATATAAGCGTAGTTTTTAATACTTGGATGGATATCCTTTACAGTCAGGAGTCCATGGACATCGCCAAACTGTTAGTTTTCTCCTGGATGCTGCCGTTGATGAATATTCGATACCTTTGCCTTCAAAAAGTCTTGAGTTGCTTTCACTGTATGTTTAGGGTCATAATCCATCTGCGCTGTGAAGCACCATCCTATCAGTTTTTTTGGCATTTGGACAAATGTGAGCAGAGAGTACGGCCCTATACAAGGCTGGGGGGCTTGTAAACCCTCTGCATTTACATTCATGATTGTAGACTTTGACAATGACACGCCTACCTTCTCCAGAGTTTTATTGACTTCTTTCAATGTTTTGAAGGGCTTTTTCTTCACCACGCTATCCACTTTAGTTGTCCTGCCATGGTCTTCCAGGCCTTTTGATGTTGTTAAGCTCACCGGTGAATTCTTTTTTTTATTTAAGAATGTACCACATCATTGATTTGAACTCTTAAAGTTTTTCTCTTTCTCTCTGATAGATTTATTTTGGTTTTTCTAGCCTAATAATGGCCTCCTTTACTTGCAGTGATATCTCCTTGGACTATTGATAGCTCCAGTCAAACAGCTGCCAAATGCCAATTCAACAGCTTTTAGCTGCTTTGTTTGTGCACCGTCCTGTCTGGCGTCCCCTCTGAGCTCAGTTATTTTCTTTTATATCTACTGATCGTTGATTCTCTTTTAATTGAGTTCAGTATTATTTTCTTGTATTTTGTTTAGATGTAAATGTGCCATTTCGTTTTGTCCTGACGCTCAGTGTTGTGCTCATCACTCACTCATGATGAGGATGACATCTTTAAAACTGAATTTGTATAACTGAGTCATGTCAAGTTAGCCTCTTCAGACACATCCAGAATACTAACAGCATACTTAGTTTGCTGCCTGGTCTAAGAACACTCAAACTGTGGCGCATCTTTCAAATTACCTCCCTGGATTCCGCCTGCACGTTTGCAGAAACTTCTAATGATTCTATCCATTCCCAGTCTGTACACATGCTGAGAGGAGAGAGAGGACGAAATTCAGAGAGCAAGAGAACAAATTAAAGTGTTCCTGTTTTAGGATGGATCAAATTCCCTCTCTGGAGGCTTGACTGGCAAATTCTGTTTGCATGTTGGCCAGCAAAAACATATATGAAACCACAAGACGCAAAAGCTGTAATAACGCTGCAATTTATGGAGATAATTAATAAACAACTAGCGCTCTACTTCAATGCGTATGAACTGCAAATGAAGTGACTTGTCTCATCATTGCGTCAGCTGTGCTTGGTTTAAGACTATAAACAAGCCAAATGAAAGAAGAAAAATTATGAAGGAAAGTTCATTTTTAAAACATGATGCAACCTTGCAAAAGGGATGCTCAGTAAACAAAACCTGAAGGCAACGATTTGCAAGAAACTGTTTGCACTTGAATGGCTTTAAATGTTTCTGAGCATTCTGACAATACATGATGTAAAATGTTTTGCTGGCACTAAATTCAACATGAGGGTTTACAAAAATCAATGACATTGGTGAGATATGACATTAAATATTGCTTTTGTAGGCTACTGCTTTCAATTTCATATTTTTTGAAAAAAACTTGGAAAATTGTCATTGTGTTTTCCTTATTGTTGTACATGGACTCTCAACTTTATTGAATCTGGTTTGTAAGTTCATTCAGAGGGAAATACTGTACTTGTCATTAAACAACCCTAATTTAAGATGCTTATATAATAATTAATAAAACTATCATCTCCGATCAAAGGATTTTTGAGTTTTATTAGGCCATGTCTCATTTCTTATGTAGTTTGGTAAACTTTTGAAGGTAGTAGCGTAATGCAGATGTAGCGTAGGGCAGATGGTTGGCTCTCCACTGTTTTTAAAGTGACTGCAGACAGTCTGCTGGTTACACCTGAGCAGAAAGTTTTTAAGCAGCTAAATGAAGCTAGAATACCTGCTGATTTTCAAACAAGTTAGACTAACAAGAAATGGTGTTTGATTTAAAATGCCAGAGACATTTTTCATTCAGTCACTTCGGCAAGAAAGAGCAGGGCTGACATGTGTTTACTGTACCAATGTGCCAGTTCCATTCCATTCAGAACATGTTATTAATTACACTGTGTTCAGCTGCAATTTCAAGTTAATATGACCAAAGTCCTCGAAAGAACTTTAAAGGTGAACAGGCTTGAATAACTGACGTTATTGATTGATTGGTTCTGTATGAGGGAGTCCGGAGTTGCAGAGAAGTATGTTAGACTGGTGCAGGATATGTATGAGAGCAGTATGACAGTGGTGAGGTGCACTGTAGGAGTGATAGATGGCTTCAAGGTGGAGGTGGGACTGCATCAAGGATCGGCCCTGAGCCCCTTCTTGTTTGCTATGGTGATGGACAGACTGACAGATGAGGTCAGGCAGGAATCTCCATGGACGATAATGTTTGCAGATGACATTGTGATCTGTAGTGAGAGCAGGGAGCAGGTGGGAGAAAACCTGGAGAGGTGGAGGTATGTGCTGGAAAGAAGAGGAATGAAAGTCAGTCATAGCAAGACAGAATACATGTGTGTGAATGAAAGGGAAGCAAGTGGAACAGTGAAATTACAGGAAGTAGAGGAGGAAAAAGGTCCATGAGTTTAAGTACTCGTGTTCAACTGTTCAGAGCGACGGGGAGTTTGGTAAAGAGGTGAAGAAGCGAGTGCAGACAGGGTGGAGTGGGTGTAGAAAATCATCAGGAGTGATCTGTGACAAGAGTAACAGCAAAAGTGAACATTTACAAGAGTGTAGTGAGACCAGCGATGTTGTTTGGATTGGAGACGGTGACACTGACAAAAGGACAGGAGACAGAGTTAAAGAGGTAAAGGAACGAGCACATCAGAGTGACAGCACAGATCAGACGTTTTGGAGACAGAGTCAGAGAGGCCAGAATGAGATGGTTTGGACATGTGAAGAGGAGGGACAGTGGATATATTGGTAGAAGGATGCTCACGGTGGAGCTACCAGGCAGGAGGCAAAGAGGAGATCCATGGATGTGGTGAGAAAGTAATTTGTTAACCACAGACATTCACAGGCCAACTCAAAACCATTTTCATAACATTCTACCTGAATTAACACCGGAATTTTTTTGGATCCAGATCCCAATCCAGATCAACTCCAGAATCAACCAACAGATAGTAAAATATTACTCCTTGGTGGGTAATTAAGTGTGGTAAGCCTCAAATGATAAAATGTTATTTCTCCATTAAGATTGACCCGGCTGCCATGTCTGTTCAGATATGCATGAAGTGTGTTAACTTACACACTTGTTTGGGAGAATTTAGGTAATCTCCACACTGTTAAGTGAATTTTCATCTGCGCCCTGATGCACATTCTGCTAACGTTATTATGGAGCTCACCGATAAAAAGGATTTTTGTTCCCAAAAACTACAACTAAAAGCATGAAGCAGATCTTCACAGCTGCTGCTCAGAACATCAACATATTCTTACAAATAGCATTTGCATATGCCACCAACTAATTTCACAGTCATTATTCGATTTAAAAATTCAAGAGACTGCATGTTTTATGGAGTAGACGGTCCATAAAGAGGGGGTTAAGAGCAACTAAAACGTTGTTAAAAGGCAGACTTGTTCATTTCGCTTTAAAAGGCCAGAAAAATGTCTCCTTCCTAAGCGAACGCAGATGACTGGAAATGTTATGTAAAGCAAAATACAAAAAAAAAAATGCATCACGTACTAAATATTTATCAGTCAAAATGGGTTTCGCATCAAAACTGATCTCTAAACGAATATGTGTCACTAAAAGGATGGTGGAATTTTTAAACCTACGTTTGCCCACCAGGGGACTTAAGTCCACTTCTCTTTAAGTGTGTAAACGACGTTATGTGTTGAAATTGTGTAACTGAATGTGATTTTATGTGTCTCAGTGTTAAGAAAGTATAAAACCACTGGCTCTATGGCAAGCCGTTTTAACATTTAATCGCTAGTTTGGATATGTATTACTATGTATTACAGAACTCAGTTCTTCCTAGTCAAAACGAACATTTTGGATATTCACAACTTCTTAGGGGAAATGACATCACTTTCCCCATTCATGTGTATGAGGTTTCTCATTAGGGATATCTCTAATTCAGTTTTGGATATCTGTAATGTGAATTTTGGATATTTGAAACTAAATTAACGCAATTCCGTTCAAGATATATTCAACTCATCCTCAATATTTTAGTTTGTAGATATCCAAAATTATGTTTTGACTAGTCAAAAACATGTTATAATATCTCCAACTGCAATCCAAAATACATAATAAATTACGGATACCTTTTATTATATAACTCTCATTTTGACTAGTCAAAACGTAATTACGCTGAGTCAACATGTCATAATGTCCATTGCAGATGGTCAGATTTAGGCAGTAAATGTTAAAACTGCTTTCCGTACTGGCTCTAACTACTGACAAATAAATTCTGCCATAAAGAAAGGAAATATGGTGCTCTCCTGCGTATTTGTCATGCCGTCAGAGACTCCCATTGAATCTGAGCAGCAGAGCATAATTCAATGGGGAGTGCAAAAACCTGCACAAAAGATGCATAACAATGAGATACGGGAAATGCAAAATGCACAAGGTGAGCGATATGGTCGCTAAGTGGTGTAATAAGAACTGGTGGAGGGAAGAATCAGTCATCTGGGGCACCAGCGGAGCATTACCAGCAGGGCAGGGTATGTGAGGGCAAAGATGGGGATCATTGAGTGCGACGGTGATTTGTCTGAATGTGATTGGTGTTTGTCAGGTGCACGTGTGTGTGTGTGTGTGTGGCAGCAGCTGTGGTACCTTCCTCACTGAGCAGGTTTTCCGTTTGTTTAACAACTGCTGCTTACAGGAGCTCCCACCGTTTTGTACAATGTTAATATGATGAAAATATTATTCTGTAGCTGATCTAGCTGAGAAGACTCATTCACCGCCTGTCCCTTGTTTTCATGCTTTTTTAAAATTGTATCTATTTATTTATTGCGCTAATAAAGGATATTTTCAATTTTATTTTTTGGCCCATAGCTGTCAAACATTTTACAAATACATTTCTGTTGAAACTATGGCAAACTATGGCAGTTAGGAGCTTGATTACAAGGAAAAATGAGCTCAGTGGGGCTGTGCAATGCAACAGTGTGGGGCATGACGGATTGTCAGAAATTATGTAACTATCCACTCCATATTAACAGATATTTGCAAAAATAAAAAAAAAAATTGAGACATGTCCTGTGCTGTTTTATCACATAGCCTGTTGTCCTAGCAACCAAACTCCATTCTGCATTCTGTCATTTTCAAAACATTTCTTTTCGCTACGATGACTTCTGGATCAACAGACTGCACCTGCTTCTGGATCAATGGATTACACATACCTCTGGATTTATATATTTCATATGCTCTTGGGCTCTTTCATTTCATATATTTAGCTTGTATTAGCAACACTGTCAATACTTTGTCATTGTTGTGTTGGTGTGTTCTGCATATGTGACATCTATTTCATGTCTGTCCGTCCTCTGTGGTTCTTCCTGAGGTTTCTTACTTTTGCCTGTTCAGAGTTTTTTAACTTTAAGTTTTTCCTCACCAAGTTCCAGGTTAATTTGTAAGCTGTGATTTTGGGCTATACAAATTAAATTTGATTGCTTGTTCGATTGACATGTTGACCTGTGAAATTTTTTTTCAACCCCCATAAACCTGGGAAACAGGGCTTAGGTTGAAAACTATGGACTTCTCCTTTATGTTGTCAAATACCAGCTTTTTTCTGCAAATTACACAATCAAATTTTCTCTCACTGTATGTTAACTGCAAATTACATTACAGTGTTACATGTTTATTACAACAGATGTTTGCTGTCAGAACAGAGCAGATTTATTCTTGCATCAACTACAACCATGAATATACATTTTCACATTTTAATCTGAATGAATTTAAACAACTGGCGTCAGTTGTGTTAGAGCTTTACAACTTGATGCACAAATCAACTTTGCTGAAGTGTTGAAGGCAACCTTTTTAGGCAATTTTTTGTTCAAATGAAAAAAAAAAAATCAAATTTCTTTGATCTGTGACGGTCCCAGTTTGCATTTAGCATTTCCGCTACCTATGAGTATTCTTTTCAACGCAGCTGTTTTGCTCGATTTAAGAAGTCGAGTAAACTTCATCCTTTTTTCCGATTACAACCTGTGTTTCCCAGTTTTTGTCATGGCTTCCTGCGCCAAGTCGTGACAGATCCAAATATTAGAGTAAAAATAGGCTAAAATTAGTGTAAAAGAAAAAACAAGCAAAATAAAAAGACAGATATAATAGATATCTGGTATATATATATATATAGGTCCCTATATATGGTTCAGTGGCAGGTGCAACATAACGACGGTCATAACATGGAAGGATGAGTTAGACAACGATTAAGTCATAGAATTTTAAATATGTTTAAGTAGCTGTCTATTCCATTTTTTTCTTTTCAATAGCGGCTTATATAGAAATATGTATGTAGAGAAAAACCTTCTGTATTAACCTGGAGACCACACATGACAACAAGCCCAGGTTACTCTGACCAAAGAACTTTAATGGTGCTCAGTGAGAAGCAAAGCTTTGCCAAAGCCCAACAGTTCCCTTCATGTAAAATTCCTGGATCTGCATTTTCATTCATATATATATTTCACATTTGTATGTGTCCAGAATACAGGAAGTTGAGTTAGAGTCCAAATGGAGGGATCGAATGCAGAGATGAGAACAAAGAGAGCCCATGGACAGTAAAGACAGATCTTGGTGGGACAGATTACAGGATACATGTGAAAGGCAACAAACCAAGACAAGACACGAGGAAACTTTAAAAATAAAAAGAGGAAACACTAGAAAGGAACAGCGAAACTTAACACTAGAAACAAAAAGTCAAACACTAGAAAGTAACTCAGGAGTGACTAAAACGACCCTTCAAGGTAAATGATGAAACAAACTCGAAACTCAATTAAACCACAAATTACCGACAAGCACAAACTTAGAGGCTCAAAATCATACAGAAAACCATGACTGAGACATTCCAAACGAAACCATCAACCAGCCACACTGATGAGGAGAGACTGTAATTCCATCTTCCTTTTACACTCCGAAGCACAAATACCGAGTGTTTCTTTTGTGCTTGCAGCAGTGAAATAGGAAGCAATAGTGTAAGGGTTATTCTTTACATGAATACATCAAACGAAATCGTACAGGTGGCCACATGTTTCACCCTGAGGCAGCGAGTCAAGTAGCTGCCGTGTGAACCACCATAATCCAGCCTGACGACAGCCCCAGCCAAGTTGTTAGTATGACGCTGGTCTTTGAAGTCCAGTCAGCCAAGGAAATGCGGTGAGGGGCATCAGTCTACAGCCTGTTACGATGCTTTCCAACCAGTCTTGGATGAAGGCGGACTGATGGAGAGACAGAGACGCTGTGCTGGTCGGGAGAGCTGCGCTTAGAGCTGTTTGTTACAAAAGAAAAAAATTTCTACAGTTATTGGAAGCACAAGTGTGTGTGGCTCTGTGTTTCAGAATAGCTCCAGAACACATGTTGTTTTTTCCGTGTTCCAACTTCCAACCGATGGTGGAAGTTGGAAGAGTAGGGCAAAAGCCACACATTCTCTCTTCACTGTTTGTATTATCCTCTCAGCCTTGCTTGTGTTCTCATTTCTTGAAATCACTGAGGGCCCTCTGTGATTCTGTTTGTCTTTGTGCCTTTCAGTTCTTTTGCTTTCTCAAGACACTTCTTTCGTTATTGACTCTTTTCCTCTCACCTTCCACTGATTAATTGTCCGTTAATTCTCTGACATTTACAATCAGATGAAGGTGTTGAGTCCTCTGTTTGTCCCTGGATGAATTCCAGTTTGCAATTGCAAATGAGGGACATTATTGACAGAAATTTTACTCTTGAAATGCTATTTCTTATTGCTGTATTCAGCAAATGCCTTATTTTTTTATACATGAATTTTTGTTTTTTGAAAACATTTTCGTAATCATTTGTGGTTGGGGAGGAAAACATGTCAAACGGCGGATGTGTTCATTATTATGAGCCCAGTTTGCACTATACAGAATATTTGTTGTATTGCACACTGAGCTGAAACTGAGCTAAAACAAGCCCACACATCAGCAACAGAGGCATTTCCTCTCCCCTGCATCACCTCTTATAGCTCATTTTAATGCCTCAACAAAAACAGGATTGTCATGGATTTGGATTTGTGTGTTAAAGCTATTTCTAGAGGTTGTTAAGTTTCCAGTTTCTTTCATGTCTCATCTTGAAAGGTTTTAGCCTTTGGTTTGATGTTTGGTTTTCTAGTGCTCACTAATGTGTCGCCTGTGTTTCCAGTGTCCGACCTCTAAGGTTTTAAATGTTAAATTTCCTAGTGTTCCCTTCTGTGTTTCTAGTGTTACCTGTTTTATTTTGAAGACTTCTTGTTTCCTTCCTTTGTTTTTCTCCCTCCACTGTGATTGTCTGCCCCACCCTGATTAGTTCCAGTAGTCAGCCTGTCTTTTCTACTGTATTTAACGGCAGACTCACATTAGGCCATCCCTACTATGCCCAAACGCATTTGAATCACACAATCCGGTTTGTTTGACTAGTGTGAGCACTCCATACCATACTCAAGAACAGTGCTCTTCCTTGGCCCTGGCACAGTTGGAAATCGTGTGAATTGACACGGTATGTTGATCATGCACAAGCACAAACACGGGTACGCGATGCGGACAAGACAATATAAGTGATGCCTCCTTCGTCTCCTGCTGTCTCCGCAAAAATCAATCAGTGTACTGCACAATCGCTAAATCTGTGAATGTAAGAGTTCTGTATCTGAACAAAAAAAGACTCCAAATATGCCACAAAGTCAGTACAGTTGCAGTTATGTCGTCTAAATATGATAATGTGAGGACAAGAGGTAACCCGCTTCCTGACTACAGCCTGGACCCAAAATAGTGAAAGGTTAACGCTCAGTGTGCTTTATTAGAGCTCAGTGGCCCACATTAAAGTCTAACTGTCACTCGTCACAATTTGAGTGGAGCGACATGAAATCTGAAGTGTGGAGTGATGATGAGTGGAGTGGCCCTTCAGCGACTCTGAGCGAGGGAGTGGGCGGAGCGAAGATCTGGGTGATCAAAGAGCAGACATTCACATCGCTCCGCCCTGCTCACATGCTCCGACATGTATCCATAATTGGAAACATACACAGCCTACAGCACATTATTCTGCTAACTGGACTGGTAGCATTAACTTAAAGGTTAATGGCAAACCGTTGCACGTTTGCACCCCCTGTAATCACCATACCATTGTCTCTAATGATAGATACAGGTTGTTTGGACTTGGATGACTTTAGCACTGACTTTATATTGACCTTTTAATCGCTTTAAAACACACTTGCTTAATGGATGCTGTAATTTTCTTTCCCCTTGTGTGCTTGCTGTGGCTACACATTCATTTTTCCTCCTCTGCCAATTGGCCCAATTGACTTCAGGTGAAGCAAATTTTCAGGCTTCTCTAGCTTGCCAACTTTATTGCCTGCAGACTACATTAGAGGACAAGCTTGATAGAATACAGTGGATTCTAAAGGAGAAATGACTTTGACTTACACTGAAGAACCACTAGTTTTCCCTTCCACTGTTGACTTATTATCTACCTAACAACTCCTTTGGGGATGTGATGGAGTGCCTAAATCATGGCGAGAGAGAGAAAGACCAAAACTCACAAGAACCAGAGGCTAATGGAAAAAAATGTCCAGAGAGGATGCAAACTTTGTTTCCCCCAACGCTTTTGTCTGACAAGAAAATTGTTCATGTGAGCCTGAAATGTGCCTTGAACTCATTTGTCGACATTGGTTTGCTGAATACAGTAAACTAATCTGTGCCAGCCTGCTCATACTCCCATCGCGTTAATGAAGGCAGCCTCAGAGGCCCATTCGCTTTCAAGTCTTATATTGTAGGCACATCTCTTGCATCGTTCCTGGAGGCACTTAGAACGTAAGAGTGAAGAGAAGTCTGCAATGGGAGTTGGTCATTATGTTTTTTTATGATAGATACTTACTTAGTTACGTAAATTAGATTCTTACTGTCACCCAAATCTTGGTGTTTTCCTGTACCTAATACATCTTGTGCCCAAACCTAACCAAAGAGATTATAACCTATACTAAATTAAAAAAAAAAAAATAAAAATAAATGACCCATATTATAGTAAAGATAATTGTTTATTTCTCTATGGGTGTTACGCTTCACTAAAAAGCTGTTAAGACCTTTAGAAATTGAATCAAAACCAGTTTTTCAAATATGGCCTTGACACCATGATG
Source organism: Mola mola (assembly GCA_001698575.1). NCBI lineage: Eukaryota > Metazoa > Chordata > Actinopteri > Tetraodontiformes > Molidae > Mola > Mola mola. The sequence goes on along the minus strand of KV751332.1, from coordinate 12,607,548 downwards.
TTTGTTCTTTGTCCTTTTGTCCTTTTATCCTTTTGATCTGTGCCCTCAAGATAAAAATTCCCCTCTGCAGTCAAAGTGGACTTACAATACTAGGCCTGATCCCACACAAGTGTAATTTATATCATAAAACACTCAAACTGCTGCATATTTAAATGCAGTATAGAGGTTATACAACTGCATGAAAAATAGAAAAAAAGGTCACTGCACATGTCAATCCATCGTTTCACTTTACAATAAAACTTGTGTGATAAAGTGCACCACATCAATATAAAGTTGATGCACTTTCTGATTAATCATATGTGTGTCCTGAACAGTTTTGATGAACTTTGCTTTAAGGTTGATCTGGGCTTTTAACTGTGAAATTGTGCATCATCAAAATGATGCATACAGCTCAAGGCCCAGTGTGTGATCCGTTTGGGAAAATGAAGTTGTCTAGTTAGTAATCTCTTTTATAGACTTCAAAGAGTCGACACGGGGAGGTACATAGAGAACACAGAACGTCAGATGAGTGAGTAATGTCTAGGGACACGGTGTTTTTGGTGGCTGGGAGGTAAGGAATGGATCTCTCGTCTGGAGATCCAGGGAAAGATGCTATGTCGGCTGATCGCTCGTGTTCGCAAGTTAACTTCAATCAGCAGTGGTGAGCTGAAGTGCCAGCAGGAGAGGCTTAACAGAGAGAAGGAGTAATTGCTGAGAGCTGAGCTGAGAGCATGTACCAGACCAATGTGTTTGAATAACATCACAACAGAACGCAACACTATAGAGAATGTCAATACACATTGGAAAGTTGCACTGGCGTAGTCTGACTTGGCCAGGTCTAGGACTATCTTTCACCGATGTGCAGATCAAAGGGGAACAACCACTGGCCGTATATTAATATACAGCCCTCAAAAGTAAAGCAACAGTGTGCCAAACCTGCATTCTGTTGAACTTTCAGCAGGGGGCGCGTCCACTGGTTGCAAAAAAAAGTCAAACTGAATGGGCTTCTACGCATAAATGACCCTCCTCCTCAGATGGTTCCACGCCTTACTCACAGGACATCGGACAACAGCAAATGGTCATTTTGAATGTTTTGGCAATTGTCTATAATAGAATATAGAAGTTAAAGCAGAGTCATCTGTGGCTCGTGGCAACATCTTAATTGACAAATTACAATCTTTCAGTCAAGCGAGGGGCAGACTGTTTTCTATGCTGTCACAGATGTAGACAGTCAGTGACACAAGGTAGTAAATGTATAGCTGGAAATCAGAAGAGCAAGAACAGTTTTTTTTTTCTTTTATTTCTTTAGCATTGTCATTATTTTCTCCCAATTTAATGCCAATGCTTAGTGCAGCAAACGGAGTCATGAGTCAAGTGTTGGTGTGTAATCAAAATACTTAACCCCCAAAACCAACCGACAAACGTGGCTGCACCTGTGAAAATAATCTCAACACTTCAAAATAGATGGTTCAGAAACCAAAGGGTGATGTCACGGAGAGAGTTCACATATTGAAACAGCCAAAGTTTAAACTCACAGGCAGAAAGAACGTGGTAAAGAAAACATGCAAAGAAAACAAATTATATTTATTAAGGAGAGTATACAGACTCTGCAGCCAATCAGAACCAATCTTAAAACTTTTTTTGAACAGTTTTCTACAGCTGACGTGCCTTCGTCTTTATTTTAGTGGATGATGCTGCATAAAATACACTATCAAGAACAAGGAAAAAACACAATAACAACAAAACACAATGCATGTAAGATGCATATACTTTTAATTACACCTGGCTCAGTAAGTCTGTATATAACCTATTTTCTCCCCTCAGAATCTAGATCTCACAAAAGGAACATCATCAGGAACAGAATGAATGAAATGGCTGGGCCGGTAATAGCTGCATTAATCTCTCTTTCTAGTAGACCCCATTTGATAATACATTTTTTCCTATTATAGCCCACATTTTAGACATTAGAAGTGGGGAAAAAGTCAATGCAACGTCTGGATAACTGTACAAATCCCTTTTCAAGGTTTGCCATCAGGGAATTTGGCTCAGGTGTGTCTGGTTCCATGTTCCGATTGGATAATAACTTCACCTCAATCCAAACATTTTGCCTAAGAGCAGCATGGGCACTGGAGCTCCATCTGGTTTGCTTAGGGCGATTCCCACGGTTCAGTCTGATGTTGTTCCCCCTGCAGCACATACAGAGTTAGCAAACTTAAGTGTTACCAATGTGGTTTGAGTCGTTTTAAAGAAACCGACTGTCCTTTGGTGCTGACACACATCTCTACAGTCAATTGTAAAATCCTGCTGTGGTGCTGTGCGTTTTCCTCCAACATGTATCTTTTGTGTGTTTTAGGATTCAAGCAGAGGACTTTGCTTCCTCACAGCAGAACACTATACACCAACATTACGATTTGCATTTGCCAATTAATACGTTCCAGAAATATCTATGAATGCAAAAGTAGATTTAGATTATGTGGCATGCTTAAATCATGAGCACTGCCTTTCAATGGAAATGGCTGTAGAATCCCCAGAGGGCCTGTTTTCAGTGACGACGTATGAATTCCAGGGGATGAGAGGGGATTTTAATTCCATGGAAGGCCATATACATTTTGCATGTTGGTTGGATGTGTGTACATGGGCATATTAGGCAAATTTTCCAATTTCAAAATGTAATCTCTATTCCATCAGTAGTGAGGGCCCTTAAGTCATTGCTTATTACACTCTTATCTGCCTCAAGTAACAGGATGACATCAATATGTCACATGTATGTCCTGGGTCCGGGAGACATTTCAGTAGAAATATCTCTCTTTACTTTATGGCTGCATGTAAATTTTATAAGTCTCGGCATGTGGTGCCTTTACTGTTCAATAATGTCAATATAAGGAGGCTTCCTCTCATTAGCTGTGGTCATGCATGAAGCCTGTGTGTTTTAGTTGAAATTACTTTTCTTCTCATCCATGCCGGACCGACACAGATCGGTTTGCCTTTGGCATCTGTATGACGAATACAGACCATCTGCCACAGGTGTTGCACAGACCTTTTCTGAGGTGGAGCTGGACACTAAGAGAAGTCTTGAAAAGAGATGTCATTTACATCACTGACAAATTCAATACAGTAAATGACGTCAATATGACGGCTGAGATGTATTTTCTCCGAGCTATGACATCAGCGATGTTCAGTTACATTTTTTCTCTATCTCCTCTCTTATTTTGGACAAAATCAAATTGTAAAGGCCGCTCGATAGATAAAATACTGTGACATTTTGAGTTCTCTGGATCCTCCGCTCCATATCCCTCTTTCATTTACAAGCTTGTTTTCAGCACCAGGCGTGTTAGCCAGTGTCTGCAGACATGCAACAGTGATTTGCCACTAAGCCTTGGCTGAAAAGATTCCCATTTTCCTCTCTTTTCCCTTTAACGCAGGCCTGTGCATGAAGCCAGTGACAGCGCAAAGAAATGGGCCGCAACCAGGAACACAGATGATTAACGAACGTGCTGAGAACATAATAAGGATATGTTCATGTGTGAGGCTATTTGCTTTGACAGCTTACAATACAAATACAAATCTTTGCGATACTTTGCATTTGTGGCAATCAATATGATGCCTCCAAAGTGAACAATCATTTAGAGAGAGTGGCAGGCTGGAGAGACTATTCATGGTGACTTGCCTACAATAAAAACATGACCGTGATCACAGATTAAAGCTGATTCCTTAGTCATTGTAGCCTCAAATAAAAGTTGGACTAATTTTTCAAGACACATATCTTCTTTGCAGAAAAGAAAATTGACTTTGTTTGAGACCTGTGTCTGCCTCAGCAGTGCTCTTTCACAAGATCTCGAGATCTGCAGTGAGTGTATTAGAAGAAGAAAAAACAAGGCACAACATTAATTTGATGGCTGTGTCTAGCGTTTTATTTATTTCCACATTCCAAACAATGACCCCCACTAATATCTTCAAAATTTCCAGGACGGATGGGAAGGCGAGGTGACCAAACCTGCTCAGAGACCAGAAATACACAGTCCAAAACAATGGAGAGTGTTGATCTGAAGTGAAAAAAGCAGCCATTTTGTGTCATTCACTGTTAAAAATTATTGGTGTATTAAAGTCATAGGAAACAAGTGGCATGTTATGAGCAGGATAACTCGGTTGTCTCGATAATGTCATAATTGTAAATTCTTTTGGCAATTATTCTGTGCGAGGCCTCATACAAATGAATCATTCAATGCATTCAAATCATACCATGATCACATTTTTACATCCCCTCTAGACCAAACATTTATTGAGAATCCAGAGCCAAATTACTCATCCAAATTGGGGTTGAATGTATTTACTTATGTACTGATATTTTGTGTGTTTCTTCCTCTGTGAACATTCACAGTTGCACACTGACTGTTCATGCTACATTAAGTTAGTCCTATAGTCCTATAACTGCGCAGTGTTTATGTCAACAGAAAGGTGTGCTCAAGTTTGCCTAGAGAGTTCAGGGCGCTGCAGTTTTTAAATCAATTTTCAACTTTCTGTTTGAAAGGTTGTGTATTTGAGTATATGGCAGCTCTGCACTCTGGAGTCTCATAATTGGACCTGTGGTCAGCGGACTCCTCTGTTCCTTCCTGAGGAAACAGCCACAAATAATTAACTACTCATCCTGCACTCCTCCCCTAGCTCTTATTGTCTTTTGACCTATAATGCAACTACCCTGCTGCCTTTGTTGCTCCCTTATTCCCAGCATCCCTCCATCTCTGCCTCTCTTTTTTCTCCTCGCAAACTCTGTATTGCAAGTTTTATTTGTTACCTCTGTTGCACCAGCAGAGAGCAAAGCACAGCTGCTGGTTAGTGGAGGAACAGGCCTCTGCCATCAGAACAGAGCAGGACGTGATGCGGACAGAGGGAATGGTCTGATTCCAGATGTTGATGGATGAAAAACTTAACCTGCTGAAGTTGAGCAAAGAGCTCAGTGGAAGATTGAATGCGAATACTGCTTATGAGACCCACTGTGACAAAATCGTGCTTTGACATCCGAGCTAACATTCATCTCAGAGTTCGCACTGAAAAGTGTTGCTATAAACATGCCTGTATGTAAATGCTCACATCTGTAAGCATGTGTCTTTTAGCGTTAGTGTAAGTTCAGCAATATCTGAAAAGAAAAGCATTTTTTCTCATCATTGAGCGCTTTCTCAGTTTGACACAGCATCACTGAACTATAAACATATTTTTAGTCGAGCACAGTGCATCAGTCTTGGAAGACCATGTACCCGAAACATTTGGTGTTCTTCCTCTCGGCATGAATACGACTTCAGCATGAATATATGTTCATCCATTTTAATCTTGTTGCAGACCAAATATTTCAGAAAGGGTGAGCAAACCCTTGCATAGAGATAAACCTTTGGGCCCGTAGTGGCACATCCAGATGAGGAAGGTAACCTCCGCCGTTGTTGGCAGATGATAAGGCGATGCAACAAAAGACCCTTTGCTGTCAGTGAGCGATGTTCATGACTAAATGGATTTAGGCACAAAAAAAAAAAACTTGGTTAAAGTATTTTAGAAGGGAAACAAACGCTGATCTTCTGGTTGAAAGCTGTGCATGTGACCCTTCAGTCAACCACGACCATGAACCCTGCTGCTCCTTTAGCTCTTATGTATTCATGTGTTCGAGTCAAATTCCTTTACATCTCCTCTGCCCGATACCCTTGTGTGTCTATCGGTGAAGTCAAGGGGTGTACTTTCTTCATCTGGGTGTGCCGTGAGGGGCATGACACAAGGTCGATTACTGACGACTGAGAGAGATACAGGGAGGGGAGAGAGATATAGATCAGCTGGAGAGTCTTTCAGGACTTCGGGGCAGCCTAATGATCAATGATAGGGAATTGCAGTCGTCCATCCTGAAAGTAAGCCTAACAAATGTGTGGACTAATTCGTCTAGATCGTTTTTAACAGGAAGTGCTTGATTTTTTTTTTTGCAAGGTTTCTTAAGTAGAAGAAAGTAATCGTTGAAATTAGTTCAATGTGCTGTATCCTTACAGTGATGTTGGGGTACAGGGTAATACTTTCCAGAGTAGATATGTAGTGTTTAACATCCAGCACCCCAAATACTATATCACTATTGGACATATGAAACACAAATTAATGTAAGGAAACTAATTAAAAGGAGCTGTTAAACCTACCTATTTTCAGAGTGCATTGACACTGATTGTTAATTCATTTCTTCTGACCTCCCTTTCATTTTGGTTGCTAAGCATGTGCATCCTGTGCTTTGCTGTCAATTAGGAGGCTGTGAAATATGGATTATCATACTTAAGTAATACGGGTGTTATTGACAGAAGTGATTACCTCTCTGGGGATGATGTTCTTTCATCTGTACCTAATTTTTTCACCACTTCAGCTGAAAGACAGCCTAATTAGGTTTTGCTAAAGACTTGACAGAAGCTTCAACCCTAATCAGTGCTAGTTTCTTAATACTGCTCTGCAGTTGACAAATTGCATGCAAAAATGATAAAACCTTGTCATTTGGAGTTGCCTTAGTGTGTAGTATTTCACTTACCATAATTAAAAGCTGTAAAGGCAGAATACTGATGATGATGATCATTTTAGCTGCTCTTCAAAATGGTAATTAAATGAATGGTGACATTTTTATGCATATATAAGCCTCATTATAATTTATGATGAGAGGAAACTCAAAACTGCTGGAGAATCCAAAATATTCTTATTCGGCTTTCTTCCCCACTTTCTGAGTCAGCACTGCACCGCAGGGATGAAAGGGAGAAATCCCACACAAGCGCTCGCTGCTGCATGGCACTCTTACAGAGAACACTGCTGAATCTTAACATGTACCCAAAGACTTCAAGATGCACCCATCCAGTAAATCTGCAGAGAAAGTGTGTGTGTGTGTGTGTGTGTGTGAAACAGAACATTGTCCAACAGCAGAATATTCTCATTAACAGCCTTTCATACATAAATTTAGCTTCCCTCCCTTGTAATGTGAACACAGGTGCAATATGGGACCCAGCGTTGCCTTTTGCACTCGAGTTGATTCTCAGTGTTTGTGTGCACTTTGACGTAGTGTCCTTGAATGCCTTTGCTGTTCTAAAATTAATGCACCCTCAATCCCGTGCAGGATTTGGCTTCATTGTCTTAATGTGCCGTATGTAAGCTGTCGAAATTCTACAGAGAGCAGAAAAGTCTCCATGTTTCAGTCCCTCTAATAGGTAGATTTTTCTTGTAGTAAGCCCCAAGATTGTTTACCCAATTAAGGAGAGTTCTTAGTGAATGAAAGTACCCATTCAACTTTTATATATACTGTTTATTTGTTGGTCCAGTTGGCCAAGTTGCAATAGTTAGACTGTACCCACTACTTTGGAAACAAAATGAAATCTGCTAGAATTTACTTTTATTTCACTCTTAGGAAAATGTGCTGTACAAGTGAATATTCAAAAGAATGTTTAATCTGGGGACACATACAGAAACTGAGCACACTTACTAATCACAGAATAATTTCAAACAAAATCAGATTTGGTAAAACATCGCTACCGTCTGATCCATGTTGTTGTTCTGCTCAGGTTAAGTTAACAAATCCTCCTCAGTCAATGAAATTTTACTAAGTTGTCATAGTCAGGTGCCAGAATCAATTTTGGCTTTGGAAATTTCTGCAAACCCTTAACACACATTTCTATATCGACATTTCCAGATCTATAAGTCATATGACACTTTACATGTATATATATTGTATGTTTATTCATACATACATTAAGAGGAGAAGTAGAAGGCAAAGACTTGTGTGACTACAGAACGGTGGTTATCCAGGTAATAATATATTAATAATGACCAGTCAGGACAATTTTCAGCCCTTTTGGGGCAATGAAATGAGACAAGGTGACAAAATAGAGGATTTCTTGTCCATGATGGGTTAAATTTATTTATTTAAAAAACAAAGTGGTGCTCTCAAAATGTCAGTAATCTCTCTACACATCCAGGTCCTGTATGTTTAAAGATGCCAGGTGTGAGCCTTCGCCCAGGTGTGAACCTTGATGATGTGTTTGAGGTCAGAGATCAAGTTAAAGAAATATTGAAACAGAATCAACAGTGTTCCTTGACAGTTTTACTTAGATTCTGCAGCTTTCGTGGTCCATTCTTCTGTACTTTTACTTTTTGGCACATTAAGTGGATCACTGATGCAAACTAAACTTTAATAAACCTTCACACTAATAGTCTTTTTCACTGCATACGGGCATTATGACAAGACTCATTCTAATGCCACTTGGTATCCAAGAGGTGGTGGTTTTCGGCCAGATATAAAGAAGAGGCGGGGAAGAAGCTCTGAGCTGATCTGAGATGAAACTGCAGTTCAGTCCGGGTACATCGTAAATCTATGAGATGAGAAGTGAGGCGCAGAGTTGTGCTCCGAGTCAAAGAGCAATCAAAGTCTAACTTTTATCTGGAACCTCTCTGCGGCTGCGGCGATGAAGAGTAGAGCTCACACCGTTATGGATGAGGGGAAGGAGGAAAGCCGCAGATCGATGTAGAGAGAGAGAGAGAGAGACTTATGAAACACAGGATGAACAGATTTTCATGCACTCGTGCTCTGCGCAATATGTCTTGACATCAAAAGTACATATTTTTCAAGTTTTCTTAAAGTAGACTCATAACTTTCCACTCATACAACTGAGAATTTCCTAAATTATCTGGAAAAATCCTGCTCGGTGTCAGACAGCATTTCCTAGTATAAGAGGGCATGTAGAGAACCAGTGTAGCGTGAATGTGAAAGGTGCCATTTCTTAAAGCCCATCAAGCAGTGGAATCAGCATGGGTTTCATAGTCATAATTTTACACAAATAAACTAATTTAAAATCATGGACTGACCCATCAGAACTGCAGACATGATGTAATGGTCTGCTTTTGTTTTGTGAGTGTGCTCTTATTTTGACAGAGACGCTGGGCGTGGCCTTTGCTGGTGCTTCCCGACACACCCGTTCCTCATCAGCGGCAGTATATAAACCTGGTTCAGCTCACCGCTCTTTGACAGATTGTTCCTCTTTCAGTGACTTTTCTCTGGTTCCTAATCTACCTCTTGCTTTTCCTCCTTGGGCTCGTCCCCCTTGACTTCAGCCTGCCAGCCCCCGGCCCAGCCTCTTAGGGTTCTGGTTAACACGGTTCTCTGAAACCTTCTAAAATCCTGTCTCGGTCTCTACACGTAACACATGTGACCCTCATGCAAAATCCTGTTTCGTCAAAGCACAGTTTTCCTGTATTATGTAAGTTTGAGCTGTCGTCATAATGCCATTAGTGAATTACAGAAATGCTTTTGGTTGTATGATAAATTTATGAACACAATCACACAACTATTGACACGAAGACAGAACTTTTTTCTTTGTCTTTTGGAGTTTGTAGGGACACATTTTTTAGTGTAACAAGGATGCAGATAACATTGTTTTTAATTAAAAGCCTGCGATTCCATTAACTGTTCATACTCTAATTTCCCATTATTTTGTCTAGCTTAATTGCTGTTGATGTTGCTTTGTCCTGTGTCTTTACTCTGTGTGTGTGTGTGTGTGTGTGTGTGTGTGTGTGTGTGCGGTTCCACTGGGGGCTATGCTGGCATGTGCCAGCAAATGATTCACTCCCATGTAGACGGTTCATTAAAGAACACCCAATGTAAAAGGCTCCGTTGCCCATTCACAGCCAGGAGTAATTTGCAGGAGATGAGTCTATGATTCTCCATGTCAACAGGAAGCTAATTGTTGTTTGTTTGCTTTCCTTTTCTTTTCAGGGATCTGAATGCTTCCTGCCGGCAGGGCATTTCGCGGGGACGGTCAAACGTTTGTGGGGGCAAAACAACATATACAATCACAAAGCAATGAGAGAAAGAGAGAGAGTGAGAGGGGGCAAGTAAGACTGCAAGATAGTCATCATTGCCCACACTAATGAGGAATTAATTACACCGCAGCTGGCTGCTCAGACTGTATTACTGACGGTTGTACGTAGGGGGCAGCATGCAGCATCAGCAAGGCTTGGAGGTGCTTAAGAATGAGGAGCAGATGCTGAAAGACCTCATTCAGTACTGAGTCAACAGCTTCTGGCAAAAGAGATTTTAGTTTGAGATACTACAAAGCCTTTCAGAAGACAGTGTGAAAATAAAGAGAAACATCAGGAAACAGTGTTAAATCAGGCTTAGTTGTGCTGACGAGCTCCAGTGGACTAATAACCAGCCCCTTTGTCATTATAGCTGTGCTAAACTGCAGAAATGAGATGATGTGCCCGCGTGTCATTTAACCGGTGGGCACATTCTGGTATTTAAATATGCAGACTGCCGATATGTCTGCACAGTGAGGCAGATTTGGCTGTGAGCTTGACATTTCAATTGTCTATAAAAAGAGAACAGTTAAGAGAGTTAATGAGAACAGTGAAGAATATTAACTCTGTGTGCCATTTTCCAATTGTTTGGTTTGCATTATGTCAATGATCAGAGGATATAGGTGCTGTAATTATTCTGTTGCATGATGTTGCCCGGTCACCTGAAAAATAAAAATAACTCCTGAATCTAATGTGTCACCCCTGTTTGGAGCTGTGTGCGAGGTCATGTCCTCCACGTAATGTTAAATAAACTAAACCAAACTCATCTGAAAAGCTCTCTCCCGTCTCAGTAACTGCTATCGGTCTCGTCGACATGCGCTGTGACCTGGCGACGTTGTGGTGTAATGTTCGCTTCTATGAACACCATCCTCAATGCCCCGGCTTGGTGTCAGACCCGAGCAGCCCCCGTGTGATTTCCCCCTGCACACCCTTGTGAGCTACCATCGCTTAAAGCGTCAGACAGGCGGCCAAAAACACATTTGCATGTTTCCATTTGCACAGTTACATCTGTGTGTGCAATTATGTGCGTGCAGAGGGCCGGCCGTTTATGAAGGGGCCCCCCAGTAGACTTGATTTTCAATTACATGATGGAGTATTTGTGAGGCGAGACCGATGGCACCGTAGAACTGGTGCATGCTCTGAAGGTACGCGCCATGGTTAATTTAGCTTTCATAATGAGATGGCCGAGAGGAGGAGGGGATTGTAAAGGCGGTGCAATATAGTGGGACGAAGCAGTGTGATGTTGCACATGGGGCTTACACACGTGGACAATGCGGTAAAGCAACCATTTGCACCATAAAGAGCATACTAAATGTCTTGAGTAAAAACATGTTCGCAGGATTACAAAAGGTTTGAGCAGGCAAATATGTCATAGCAAAAAATATATAGGGAAGAGGAAAGGAGTGAAAAAACCCCATTAAAAACAGGTGGGAGTGAGGTCAGATCCAGTAAATGGGAAGAAAAGACTCAAAGTGCTTCTTTAAAGGCCTCTTATTGGAGGATGGACAGCTCAGTCCCTATGGAGTTAAGCTATTTCTAAAATGCCCACACGCACAACTATTGATTGCAGTAAAGCGTTCCGACTCGCCAGCAATTAGGGGCATGTTGTCAACAGTGACTGGAAGCATGTTTCATTGCACATTTGCATATTTACATCTTAACTCGCACTTTTGACTGCTTCCCTAGCAATATTCTCAGCCCTATTAGTGAGGGTCTGTAATTCACCTTGCAGCTATCGCTATGCTCAGTCTTGGTTCATTTCAAAATGTAGTACATTATATACTACAGTTTGCATATTTGAAATAAATAGTTATTTTTCACCAGTATTGTCTGTGAAGTGTAATGCTTTACATTATTTTTACAGTACTTTTAACAAAATATCTGTTGAAGTACAACCATAGCAAGGACGTTTCCTAGAAGTCAACCCAACCACAGAAACTCAGGTTAATTCAGCTCATCACAAAACTGTCCATCCATCCACGGGGTCGTGGGGTGCTGGGGCCTCTCCCAGGGGTCACTGGGTGAAGGTGAGCTCCTCCCTGGACAGTTAACCAGATTATCACAAGGCTGACAAAGACGAACAAACATGCACACATACATTCACATCCACAGGCAATTGAGGGTAACTAATTATCCTAATCTGCATGTCTTTAGAGCCGTGGCTCCTCCACTTCAAAAGGAGACTGCGGAGGTGGTACTGACATCTGATGTGGACGCCCACCATCCTGATGCCACCTTTCAGTCTGCTTCTGCAGCAGTAGATCCAGAGCTTGCTGGAGGGATTATATATCCTATCCGGCCTGCAAATACCCCAGGATCCCACAGGAGGAGCTGGAAAATGTTGCTGGGAAGTGGGAGGTCTGGAAAACCCTATTTAGCAGGCTTCCTCTGTGATCTGATCCCGGATAAACACAAAATAACAGGTTACTGGCTGAAGACTCTGACTCAGATACATTCAGACGTAACATGTCGTGGATGATTTATGTATAAAGTTAATAAATATCTACATTAAATATAAAAATGCCCATTATGTGATCCATTAAACGTCATTATTAGCAAAATTCTCAATCGGAATCTTTCATTACTGTAATATATATACTGTGCATATTACTCTAACATGCTCATTTTTCAACTCATTACCCCATCATTGGCTGTACTAAATACCAATAACACTACAAGTGTCCATAAAAAGGGAGAGATACCAGTAGGATTTGAATTCTGCAAACCTCCTCTTTGTGTCAGAGGATGTGAAATGCAGCCGTAGCCTATTTTCTCTCCCAGAATCAGAACTGTTGCACCTGTGAGAGACACAGAAAGAGAGTCTTGTTGTTCCCAATGGCACTCTTCACTCTGAATATAACAGCGACTCATTTCATTTGGGTAATTTTTCCCTGCTGGGACATTCTCTACACCACTGCTGGCTTCAGGGCAGCAAACAAGCTAGCAAGCTACGTGACAACAATGGCCCCATTACCTGCAAACATGAGACATACACACACAGAATGATGCACACACTGACATCTGTATGCATTGTAAACTCACATTTACTAACACTTATTTCCAAGCCTCCAGATATTTGGTTATTATTGACGCTGATGTCGTTTTTTTAGTTTCTTTCTGCAGACGTGTGAGAGCAGAGTCTTAATATGAAATAAGACAGGATGGGTCGAGCCAACCTGTCTCCTCAATATCCAATATTGTGTCTTGACCTTTTCAACCACAGCTGTATATCAGTGTGAAGGCCTCGGATTCAACCTTTATCCCGCCAGGATGCCTTATTTCTCTCACACAAGTCAAAAAGCCGGCTAGCTGCATTGATTATAAGGCATTAACAGCGGATATGTGAATTATGGCCCATGTCCATAAGAAATAAAGGTGGAAGTAACGTTTCGTTGTTAAAGGGAGGACCTTACGGGGTACCAAATGTAAAAATATTTATATATATTTCTATTTTCAAATACTATATTTGAAAATACTTTGCTCTCCTTCCTAACATTTAGACAACGTTGCTAAAGTTTGACACAAAAATTCAACTAAAGTAATTTGAATGTAATGTGAATATGTAATTGTTTATTATGTTTATACATAACAAAGAGGTTGAACATTAACACCAAGATTTAGATTGGATTTAGGATTAACTTTCAACATCTATATTTAGACATGATGTTTAACTTTAAGTGTTCTCTATAAACATATAGCAATACAAACATCTAGCAACATATAAACAAATTCATATCACATTCAACATATTTTATAAGAACTAGGCATCCTATGGGAGGAAAATGAGGTAAATCTATTAAACTATATCAGGGAATCTAATCAAAAAAATCTAAACAAATTTTTACCTTTTGCACCCCATAGGAACTCAATCAATCGTCTGCTTATTTATATGGTTTGTTCCGTCAACATTTATTCAGAATTGGGGAAATAACTAAAACTCTTCTAGTTCAATCTATAAAACAGTCACAGAAGATAAAATACTGATAGCAGGAGTGTCGCCTGCACCTGACAAACTATGATTTATTACTGCTGTATGTAAATCTGGACGTCAGTGACAAATAACTTTGCCAGTGTGCAGTTGGAGGCAGTTATTTATTTGGAAAACGGGTAGCCTCTGGTAGCCAACACTGCTATACGCACACATACGTAAGTCAAGACATTTGATGTAATCTAACGTCTGTGCACAACCCCAAAAATGTGTTGTCCCATTTCTCTTCTCTCGTTGTTGCCGTTATTTCTCAATTCTCAAGTGAGAAATGATGCTGGGGGTTACGCAGTCAAACAACTAACAACCGCTGCTGTTCCCTTTTGGCTGTCTTCAGAGAATAAATGTTCAAAGAGAGATTTTGGTAACACAACAAAAGGATGCAGCTATCAGACCTCTCTCTCTCTCTCTCTCTCTCTCTACCCCACAGCTGATTGAGCCAGGTGCCCGTAATCGATGGGTCTAATTAGGGGCTTGTTTACCAAACTGCTGATAGCGACTGGCCCTTCCACATGGTTTTTTTCTGGGGCAGAGCCGCCCCAAATGAAAATACAGGCTGCATCATCCCAGCTCCAAAACAACACCAAAAGGAGGCGGGAGGCTCACAGACACAGCCCACATCACACATTCAGAAGTTGTTGATCTCTTTGAAAAATGCGGCCACAGGGCTCTCTGCAAAAGTGCACACACACACACACACACACACTGATGCTACAGAAAACCAGCGGGTGCAAAAATCTTAAACATGGTTCAACAGAATGAAACGTGTGTGGCTATTTACAGAGCTGGTGTAAGAAAATCATTTGTGTTTATTAAGTATTTAACACCCACAAAGGAATATTATTAACCTTCATAAGTGTCCCACCTGGCTGTCAACCATGACTCAGCACACCAGCATCAAACATGTTTAGCTGAGAGCAATTATGTGTTGTGCCTGTGGTCAATAATTGGGTAGAAAATATGACTTAAATTACTGCATATGCAGTACATTGCATAAACGTTCAGTGATGAGTGAAAAGACAAAGGGAGGAACTAATCAGAGCAGATCCTGACTGGGTCAGGGTCTGTGGGTTTATTTCACAAGGAGAGAGAGAAATAAAGGGAGAAAGTGAAGAAAAGAGGGTGTGGAGGAGGAACACCGATTCCCCTGGGTCTGAACAAAAGCCAACACTGGTTTTTATCATGGTGGAAGCTGGAGCTAACACGGAGCAAATCAGAGGAGCAATGAAGTATTTCTGCCGCTGTGTGTGTGTGTGTGTGTATGTGTGTGTGTGCACCTTGTGGGTCCACAGAAGACTGTTATGGTTGACTGGGCAGACATTGTGTGGGCTGACACGGCGGGCAGCGAGGGCGCCAGAACTGGAGAACACATTTAGCCCCAGAAGGCTTCCTCGCTCTCAACCTGCTGCTCCACTGCTCTCTGAAGATGCCATTTTCTCTCTTGGTATATTATATGTTGGCATAAATCCATGTCACTCGTTTCTTGATTGAACCCACTTGAATTATTATTAAGTTTTTTCTGCCCCGGCACATTCTACATCACAATCCCATTTAGTTCAGCAACCAACCAACGTTAAAGTACATTACAAGGTGACAGTAGCATCAAAAATCTCACACAGCATATTATCCGTACACAAGAATATTAAAGGTACAGATACGAGAAACCACTTTGGATGATTTAAGCTCGGTCTGAGTAGCTGCTGAGTCAGTTAACACTGATGGAGTAGAACAACAATGGGGAAAATGTATCTGTCATTTCATCAAAGGCAGTACTTAATCAATGAAAATTTCACTGATTTTCATTTCATTTCATTTGGATTTGCCTAAAATCTCAAGTGATTTTTAAATATTCCTTACATTGTTAGACCTAAACGCACAGTGTTTAAATATGCTGTATCTATCTGCTGTATGTTGAAGATTTAAGAGCTCTATACAAGCAGTTGAAGCATAAGAAATAGAACAGGCAATATGATTCTTTTTAGTGGTAAAATAACATAATTTGATTATCGTAATGTTATTTATTTGCGTGATTTCCAATTGTCGGCCACTTTTTTTGTTGATTATTCATATCACAGCTCATTATAACAACCTGTCCACCTTGAGAGGAGAATAGGTGGTGCAGGATTGACCCATTTTATGCAGAAGTTTATGTAAACTTTCAGTGAATCTGACTCGGGTTCAGGTTTTGTAAAGCAAAGAAAGCCTGGCTATCCTAAACCTGCATTCCAAACCAACATCTGTCCTGCTAGACTGTGCATTTTGTATGCATCTCCTTTTAATTTTTTGAAAGATTTCCACCGATGTTGTTTCAGTTCCTGCTCTTTTGCACACCTCACCCTCCCGATCTCACACCTGCTCCCGGTTACTCACCTGCCCCCGTTCTCGGCATCAGCCAACCCCGGAGACACGCCGCCCTGGTTCCACGATCCCCTGCCACACTGTCTTTGTTCCTCCTTGCGTGTCTCATCGCTTTCCAGCTGTGTTAGGGGCTAAAAGCAGCTCTCTAACCTACTCTAATTGTGGGTTGGCCCACAAAAGAATGATTGGCTAAAAGTTGGCACAGAAGTCAAGTGACGCTGTGATTATTGTTCATCACAAATTGCTAAGGGGGAGCATGTTAGTTGTAATTATCGTGCTATTTCTTGCTATTTCTTGCCGTTCCATTATTTTCTGAGGTTGGTCGACTTTGTTTTGTTACCTGTTTTTTGGGATTACTCCCTGCCTGGAACCGTTTGCCTGTGCCGGACTAATCCCCTGTGTGTGACTGCCTGAATTTTCCTGTACGGACTTATTTTTCTTGAACTCCACTTTGTGTGTGTCGCTGTGTTTGTGTTTCTGAACAGAAACATCACAGCCTGCTGGTACGGCATCGAGAGACACAGTGTTTTCCTTAAGTAACCTTTGTTTATATTCACTCCTAGTGTTTTTTTTTGTTTTTTTTTATGTTTTTACTTTTGCATTTGTTTGGCAGACAGAGGCGATACGCAGCAAGAATTAGGAGAATTAAGACTAGCTTAATTAGTATTAGTAGCAGGAGAAGCGGTCACAGAGGGGGAGAGAGAGATCTGCCAGAGTATTAAGGCCTCCAGCTGAGCGTCGGTCTGTATGCCTAATTAAAACTGCTGAATCACATTTGGGGATTTAAGTTTAATTCCAAATGCAAGAAATGCTGCCACCAGACATCTGCCTTCCCCCCTGCCGTGGAACCGGATGGAATTATTGCACACATCATTCAAAATTGACACTTGAATATGGCGATCAAATGGCTGATATATAGGTTAAGAGAAACAAAATACAACACAGGTCAGTCAGTTTATGCTGCATCTGCACATCGCCGGCATTTGTGACATTCCAGAACTCTGACTTACCAGCCCATTTGCATCCTCTTTGGGAAATGGGCCCAGAAGTGCTCCTCCTCTCTCTGAAAATTTAAAAAAAAGTCATGTGATGCTGTTTTCTTGCTGATTTCTGTTCCCACTCGCAGTTGTTTTCTTTCTCTCCTCCTGCCTCCTGTTCTCACTCCTTCCCCTCCCTCTTTACTGCGGACTCTTTTGATGATGTTTATTAGCTATCCAGTCAAATTCGTTCACATTTTCCGCTTCATAACAGCCCTGGCAGACAATTCATTGTAGAATATAAATACACGAGAATATGAAAATACGAGATATGGCAAAGGGGAGAAAATAATTTCCGCGTGTCACAGGAGGATGTTGGATTCTACTAGTAGCTGCACTGAGAGAAAATTTGCAAATAATTTCCATCTCGATTATAGTTACAGATTGAACGCAGAAGTGAATTTCAGAGCACGAGTCATTAAACCAGATGGCACTCATATATAATGTAGCCAAACCAACAAGTGCTATATTTTAGCCCCACGTCCCACGAAGATTAAAAGTAGAATTATGTCATAGCTGCAGGTTTAAAGCCTTAAGTGTTATCTTTTGCATGCATATGATGTATGGATGAGAAATATTTTGGGGGGGCAGGAGGGCACAACGGGATTAGTCATTTGCACTGCAGAAGCCCTTAATATTTGCAAAGCTGTGTCACTCATAGATCAGATATCTAGTGAACTCACTCATTCTACAGCAGCGTGTCAAGAATAATGAGGGCGCAGGTTGAAAAAACCACTTATTGTCCAGAATACATGTTTGCTTGACTTAAGCCCTTTTCCCACCGGACAAGAAATTATTTGGAAAACTTACGCAATTTGGGAATTTGCGACTCAGTTTCACGTCCGTTTCTGATCTGAGTCGACTCAAAAATTCTATGACGGAATCACAGTGTGATATTCAGGATTTTAGCCTGTTAGTGCTAAAATCCTTAGTGTTCTTAATGAGAAAATTCCATAGTTCCATAGTTTTATTCAAAGTAATGTTGAGAAAACTAACGCTGCAGCGTGTGAGTCCGAGAGGAGAGAAAACTCTGAGCCCTTTTTTGTATGCCGCGTGCATTTCTTCGTCCGGTTACTTTTGGGTGTCTCTGAGGTGTGTTTCCAGGAACAGGCAGTGTTTAATTGCAAGTAGTCGTTCAGAAACATTTTTTTTTTAAAAAAAAATAAAAGTTACCTACTGCAGCTTTAAATAATGTTACTTATTCTGAGAATGTTTCTTTGAAATTCACGGAAATGTAGAGATTCAGGAAGGAATTGTCGAAAAAAAAAAAGGTCATAATCACGTTAAACGCTTAAGTTTAAGGACTCGGGTCTGGGCACAATTGGACTGTAAGACTTTAGAATAAATTGGGAGTAAGAAGACAACTGTTGCAGTTATGACAAATAAAGGAATTAAAGAAAATTTGTCGATTGTAAATCGGGACTACTGATGGAAATGTTCCCACCAAGTGCTATTAGAGGGTAGAGATATACTGTCGATGGGAACCCAACATTATCTTAATGACGCAGTTTATTTAGTTTGAACTTTGTTTGAACCCACTAATAATGGAGACAGGAGGTTTTTTGGAATCGGAGATGTCAAACATGGCATTTTCTAAATCTGAACAATCTGATCGCATCAATGCAGAACAACTTGTTCTCAGACAACAGCCGAAGAGTCAGAACGTGAGGAGACGCCGATGAAACAGAAGATCACAGTTCATTAGAATAAGACTGCAGGCTTGCGACGGACTGCAGCAGAACGATATACAGCTTGTGCTGGCTGGAGAAGAGCGAATCGGGGGCAGCATGAAAGGAAGTGCTGGCAGGTGACTGCAAACGGGAAACTAAAAAGACAGGAAGCCTGCGGGGGGATGAAGAAAGTGACATGTGGCGTCGCCTCACACAGGCTGGGAGTCGGAATAAGTTGGAGGAAAATCTCCACTGAAAAGGAAAAAATAGAAATAAACATATGGCTAGAATATCAGAGCAGCACATCATAGAGGGGCTGGAGAGGACGCGTTAAAATACTCCGGAGCCATGAAAAAGCATCTGGGAGCAATCAGGAGATGCTGATCAGCTGAGGCTGAAGCAGTCATGTAGACAGAAGAATTATGCCAACTGAGATTATATCATAGAACAAAGTCCTCCACATTGACTTTAATTAGATTGTTTTTTATTTTGGGGTTTTTTTCCCCCACTGTGAACGTGTTTATTTTTTCTCCAACTCCTCCAAGATGGTTTCTTCGTGACTGCTGCACTCCATCGGGATGGGCTGTCTGTGATGGACCGCTGTAGCCTCAGGCAGAGTTGGCTGGCATCTAACAGAGAGATGCCGAAGCAGCAGATGCTGAACATCTTAAAATCTGATGAATAATAATAATAGGGAAAAAAGATGCCAGTGTTTAATTAAGTCGGTCTCATGTGCAGCAAACCCAGCTTTGCTGTACATGAACCCGGAAACCCAGTTTCTGCATGTGTGTTTATTATGGGTGTCATGACCTCAGATGCAAATCGAAAATTGATAACTTCGCGATCTCGATGGTCGAAATCAAATTTCATTAATCGCAATCGTGCCAAAACGGGGAAAAACACAGATGACCCATTGTTCAGCAGCAGCAAGTTACCTCTAAACTGCAGCTGGAGCTCGTTAAGGTTCACACACCCTCTTTGACTCCTCCCCTTTTGTTTACAGCAGTGATTCCCTCAGTGTGGGCCGTGGCCCCCTGTCGGGATGTGCAGGTACTGCAGGGGAGGTTAGTTACAGGAATACATAAAAGGTTTTCAGTGTTCAGTTTTGTAATTGAGTTTGAAATTACTCAAAGATATGTAAAGTTAGGTTTTTATTAAAAAAAAAGTGATCAAAATAGGTAAAATAGGGTGATTAAATCAATTGACATTCGTCATTAATCTGACCTATATTTAACTGGTCTGAAGTTTGTTTCCCATTGGTGAGTGTGCCACCAACTGACCTTACTCGACCTACACCCCTGATAAGTGTTTTCTAATGAACAGGGCTACCATTTGCACCTAATCTCTCACATGTGTTGCATGAATGTGGTTGGATTATTACCAGCTATGATGGACTGTTATGACAGAATCATGATCGTTTTCAAAAATATGCAAGTTAACAGTTCAATTCAATTCAAGTCACACGGGCAAGTGAACAGGCTGAAAACATAGAATTAGATGTTTAAAAGGCACCACAACGCCCTGTTGTGTGTACAGTCAGAATCAATATTGCCCTGGTGGATTCATGTTCTACAGGATTCTGTCAGGATCGTGACCGTTTCAGAGCAACCAGAGGCGTCTCTGGCTGAGAGCAATTAAACGTGCTGACTTAGAACACGTCAACATCAAAAATACTCATGTTTGTAGTGTATATAAGGGACATTGTTTATGTACTCATTCACCTCTCTGGAAAGTCTTACTTCTGTTGCCAGACTCTGCACCAGCACACTTTGCAGTTTACTGTTTGTAAAGAGTAAAACGGTGTAAAAGTTTACCGGCCACATAATCCGAGTGAGTGGGGACACTATTTCCAACAACAGGTCCAAATAACACTGCTGTATTTGTTAATTACAACAGTGTTGTTTACGTTATAGCTTTCTTAGCCCAGTTTTAGCACTTGCACACACGGTACATTTCAATAAATAGCCAAATGCACTTGTAGATGGTACTTATCACTCTAAAAGAAACTGTGTCAGTTCAGTATTCAACCACTTTTAAACACTGGAGGCCACCATCAACTCTAAAGGATCAATATCTCTACAATACAAAACATAAACATGTTGTTATTCCAACGGGTAATTCTCCCCATCGAGATGCAAAGGTTAGTTCACTCTTTCAGTCCCAGATTGAAATATTGGCTGCCCCTTTAAGACAACGACTCCAAACATATACTGTGTGAAAATGGCTGGGTTTTGCAGAAGATGGTTGATACGAGGAAAGAGATGGTTTGTGACAGGTTGCCAAATGTTTGAATCTAAAAAAAACAAGCCAGACAGATTTGTGTTCATTACCATCCCACAAAACAAACCCTGATCCTTTAGCTGCCACGCACACACACACACACACAATCTCGGATTCATTTCATGCATTAATAATCTCCCTTGCTGACACTGCAGCACAGATGTAGCTGGTAAGAGAGGATAAAGCACTTCTGATTTTGCTGCTATCAGGACAGCACTTGGGGTGAAAACAAATGATTGGACTGAGCTTTGCATGCGCATAGAGATCATTTACATATCTAACAGTGAAATGGAGAGAGAGAGAGAGAGAGAGAGAGAGCTAGACGCATGCCATCTACATTTTGTGACGCACTTCCGTCTTTTTGATCCTGTTGCTCACATTTTCGAAGCTCCACGTGAGCTCGACCTCATCTCTCCTTATTTCAAAGCGGCACTCGCATGATTTAAGAATTATAGCAGTGATGCTTCAGAATGAGAAGCAAAACGGAGCTGTTATCTGTCACAGGACAGAGGCATTTATCACTCCCGGCCAATGGGAGTAATTATCTGTGGTAAAAGACAATGACTCAACCGCACTGAAACTTAAATGAGTGGTGGCTAAACTTGGGGAGAGTGTCAAGCAATGCTGACTTCTTTTGAAAAGTACATTCTCAATAATTATACTTTAATGTTTTATTGCAGCAGTGCACAGCATTCACTGATTAGAATATAAAACCTTTAATTTTATTAGTCAACCGTGAAACTGCACGTACTGAGTTGTGAAATTTGTTTTTCCTCTGTGCTCAGTATCTCTCTTGTGCAGTGTCCATACTTGTACATGACCCACGGTTGTCCCTGGCAAAAGAAAAGCAAGAATGCAAGTTTATATTGGGTTTAAATTTGAAATTCAGGTCAACAAACCAAGCAAGTTGAAGAAAGGACCAATAATGGAAAACAAAATTAAGCTTCAAAAAGGCTGTAAAGATACAGAGACTCAGATTAGGCCAGATGAGCGTTTTGAGGTTTTCTTCGCTGTTTGTTTTTGTCATTTTAAAGCCACAGGCTCCTCGTTTTGTTTAGGAGAATGCTGCCAACTCCAGAAACATTTTGTAGACAAAGAAACCTCACCTGACTTTCCATCAGCATTGAGGATGAGCAGAAAACAACATATGACACACGACAAACACAATATATACTTTATGTATGTGGGTTATTTTCATCCCCACCTTGTCGCTGCAGTGGTTCTTCTCTCCTCTTGGTTTAACTAAATGCAGCAAAACTATTTAAACGGCTAAAGCAGGTTTTGTGGGGAGGCGATGAACTGGCCCGCAATCGATATTCTTGTTATTCTTTGACGTGCATCTGTGCTTTTTCGATCGGATCCATCAATTGTAATCAACATACGCGCTTACAAAGTGAATGCTGAAACGACGACGGCGGCGGGAACTCTGACCGAGGAAGAAGGTCACAGGAGCGAAGCTGACATAGAAACACCGATGGACAAGCAAAGAGGAAAGAGGAAGCAACAGACGGGAAAGGAGCTGCATGCATGTGTGTAAAGGAGCGTTTGAGTATGTGGCTGAAGCGTCCCATGCAATTAGGTCAATTTAAATAACTGCCTGCCGGAAGCTCTCATTAAAACCATTTCCAGTCCGAGCCCTTTGATCAGCCTACAGTAAGGACCACTTGCAAAAATATTCAGTGAACACAGAACGAGAGGGAAGCAAAGTTCAGGAAATACATTTTGGGGGATATTTGGGGTCTTGCGTCATTAATCGCTTAAGTTAGTAAACATGAAACGTCAGCGAGATGTTCAGATCACGTCTGTATGGGGTCAGACGCATCTCCAGGACTGGTTCAATATCTGACCGAGCGACTGGAACCTCTTATGGACGTCAGTGGACGTGTAGGGTAGGTTGAATATATGACTGTCTGATTAGGACACTTTTAAGATATCGTTGGATGTGCAAAAAAAACCTAAATGTCTGAGCACCTTTAGGAGGTCTACACATATTCAAAACATGTTCTAATAAATGAATTACTTACAGATGAGGGAGAGTTGCAATGGAGTGGACTTTCTCTAAGGTTTAAAGGTATGTGAATTTTTGTCCAATTTCAATAAAAATAGAACACTAAAATAAAAAAAAGAAAGTTGAAACACTGTGTAAAACAGTAAAACATTAATCAAAACAAATGCATTTTCTCTGTTTCCTAAACACAAGCTCACATCTAGTGAAAAAAACAAAAACGACAGCTGTCTCCCCCTCTCCCCTCCACCCATAGATTCAAATTGCAGCCAGGTTGTTAGGTCAGGTCCTACAATGTGAGTTGATACTTATTTTTATGTTTGCAGTGTCCGGTCAGTTATATCTGGACCTGTTCTCTTGCCCCCTTCTATCGCTGTAGCTCCCGTGTGTATCCCTGTGTGGGATAATTGGTCTCTTACCTGGCAATGCGGTGGAGCGTCCGAAAAGGTCGTGTGAGAGTAACTTAGAACCCCTTACCTGCTCTGGTCATAACAAAAAAAAAGCCTATCCTGCACCAAAGTTGAAACTTATAGAGGAGGAGGTACTGGCTGCTGCATTATAGTCAGAAGAATAAGTAGTTCAACATAGCAGGATTCCTGGGTTGTTTTATAATTTAATACAGTACATATCTTACGTATTGTTCCTTTAGGTAACACCAGTTAACCTCCCAATTAAAGAAACCTCGTGGACCCTTGTTTGACCCCCATGATTCACAACCAGCTTGGCCTCCAAAGTTGTACACAGATGACGTCCAGTGTGGAATCACGTATCATTGAAAGCCATTGTTCTTCTGTTCAGGTGTTTTCTGGGATTGTTTGAGCTACAACGTTCACTGTAAATACACTGAAAGCACCGTCTGAGCTTTTGTTCCACCAGTACAAATCCAGGGCCGGTCCTGGACATCTTGGGGCCCTAAGAAAGATAAGTTTTGGGGGCCCTGCTTCGTAGTGGATAGAAATATGCATAGAAGAAGATACCAATGCAAATATAAGCATTATATAATTTAAAACTTTACACTTTTAAACGCTTAAAGCTTAGTTTTAAAACTTCTAAAAGGGTATTAACTGTGTTTGATATGGACTGGGGTCACAGTTCATACTTCACAGTGTGGAGCAGGTAACTGACTCATCAATTTACAGTTATACTGAAATTTGAAATGTATTTTGCATCCAGAGACATCTAATTATCTTATTATTAATGAACGGGGGAATCCTCCATGAAAAAAATGCATTCACAATTGTGATGTCATGTTATTAAAACAGGAGAACATAAACAGTATAAACAGTAATAATTATTTCTATGAATTTTATTGAAAGTGACGCTTGTAACAACCTTTTAAAATGGCGCCTTTCACTCTAATCATTTCACCGGACACTTCGGTCAAACCCACATGCTGCTTCACACAACAAAACAACACACTTCAACACTGCGAAGGCTGCAAAAAACAATAGCTGTTTTGGAAAAAACATAAATTTCAGGCAAAAAAAATGTTATTTAAGAAGAAAGAGGTCAATTTAGGTTGATATGCTGACCTCATTACAAGTAAAGCATTTTTATCCTTTTTGGTGGACAGTGACAACAGAGCCCCTTGCAGTCGAGCACACACACACACACACATGGACATGCTGACTACAAGTAGTGGTGTTTTGTCACTAAACATGTCATCACACGTAAACGTTGTGGAATTTATCGGTGTCTTGTGTTTGTTGACTCGCTTCTTCGACTTTCTTTTATTCCTTCCTATCCCTGCGCCTGATGAATAAAGTCCTTAAGACATCTTCACCAACTCATAAACCGTTCACTCACTGACGAGAAGAGGGAGGGGGGGCAACCAACCGGGCACGTTGCATACATTGATTTAGAGTGGGTTGCCAGGTCAGACTCAAAACTCCCCAGAGCCCTAAGCTGTTGCTTAGTTCGCTTATAGTGAGGGTCAGCTCTTTAGACATCAATACTCTATATGCATGTACATAATGTACAAAAGAAGGAAAAAGTTGAAGTCTTACTTTGAAAACTTTGACTGTAGTTTGTCTAACTACTCAGTAGGTAGATATAATTGCTGTTTGTGTACAAACACAGTGCTTGTGAGAGCAGCTCCCTGCTGTGCATGCTACCTAGCTTAATTGCCTGCTTATGTGATGATATTCTCCTGCATACATATTTAACATGTGCAGTACTGCATGTTTTATGGTAATGTGAGGCCCATCTCAGGCAAAGGTTTTAATGACCGGATCTCGTTTGTTAGCATGCTAGTCGCTGGTCACCCCCAAACAATTTCAAGGTGTTATTCAAAATCGACTTTATGCTTTATTAGCCAAGTGGCCTCCCGACATGACGGCACAAGAATGATGGTAACCCGGTAAGCTTGCAGCCTTCCACATATCCTCACTGTTGCTAAACATCGTTATGAGAAAGATGTGCATCCCTCATTGCTTTAATATGCTTGGAAAATAGTCTCATTTCCTTTGTGGAAATTGCACTCTCACCGCCAATATTGTCTGTTACTGTATCTTGACATACCTCTCACTTAGCGCACGCATGCAGAGTCAGTAGGAGGATGTTGCTGTTGTATAAATAGACAAGGGCTGTTCAGAAGCTCAATTGAGCTCCATTAATGAAGGGAGAAAGTTGATTTTTTTTTTGTTTTCGTCTCAACCCAGCTCACACTAAAATGGGGTGGGACTGACTCACGTTTTCTCACTACTTTGCACCTATTTGCCCCCCCTCCCCTTTTTCATCACTTATTTGTTGAAGTTGAATATGCAAAACATCAAATGTAACTCCCTTTAGGATGAACTAAACATAAGTGAAAATGTATTTAACATGCACACAAGCTGCAAAACAATCCTCTAATTGTCTTTGCAATAACATACTGTATTTATGGCAGCAGCACCCTCTTTAGATGTGTAACGTTCTGTCTTTTCTTGCACCGACTCTGCTGTGAACAACATTAAAACACTAGCAGTATCATATTTTTCGTAAGCTCACAGCTATTAGCTTCCTGCAAACTCTCTTAAGGGACTAACTTCTTTGAAGACTGAACTACTAAATAAAAGCTGCACTACATCTACTTTTCTCCTCTTCTCACTCACTTGTTCCTTCTTCCTTTCTTTTAGCCAGGCATATATTTTGTATTCTAGATATATTCTGTCATTATTCATGGCTTATCTTTCTTTTTATCCAAACTTGATTCATTAATTGAATTCACCAACATGAAAAGGAGATTGCTGAATAGTTATGGCAACTCTCTGGACACCAAATATGCAGCGAACACCAAATTCATCAAAGGTGCGGACTCAAATACACACATCCGCAGTGCTGCAGATTTAAAAAGTTCACACTATTTGAGTATAAATTAGAGGAAGTTGTACTTTTCTTGAGTCTCTCAATTGCAAATCTACATGTCTGCCGCATTTTTTTTTTTTTTTTTTTTTTTTTACCACTGCCAATGTCTGACAGTTACTTTGCAGGTAACAATTTTTCATACCCTTCATACCCCAATTCAATTACATCTACAGTATCTACAGGTGTGTTGACTTTGATTAACTCCAATAAAAATAGTCTACTTAACAGTTCAGAGTGTAGTGATCTAATATATACTTATAAACAGATCCATGATGGGATGATCATGAAGATTATGGTCTAGAGCTACTCTACACTTGAAGTGTCATGAGATCGCTTTTGCTGTGAATAGTTGCAGTATGAAATTTACAGAGAACTCAGTTCCATTTAGCACATGGAATTTAAAGGAGAATTCCAGTATTTTTCAACCTGAGTCCAGTTTCACAATTTTTAAGGCCCCAAAATTTCACAAAATATATCTCATTGGGAAATTAGTTCAGTGTGGACTTTGGTCACATTAATGATTTAGCTCAACATGGCTATACAATGTGCGGACACTGTGCAAGCCAAAACATCAGAAATCACTTTTTCAACTCTCACCATGCTCCAAATGTTACTGCAAGTGTCTGGACACATGGAGCAGATACATATAGTGCATATATGTGAGTTTTTGAGTTAGTTAGTGTAGAGATACTGTATAAAATAAAATACGTTACTTCCAGTCGCTGATGGTGCACTCGAAACGTGACCAGACCAATGTTTACAACAGACAAACATATTTTTCTTTTTACTTAAAGGCAACGTTTCATTATTTAGCAAAACACAAGAACGTGATTAGGCTAGCACTGATGGGGATATTTTGCTGGTTGGCAGGACCCAAATGCAGGACTCAGAGACAGGGGGGGGGATAAAATGGTTTTAATCAAATAAACCAAGACACTTACAAACACAATGGATCAAGCAAAGCAAAAAACAGGCTAGGATTAGCTAAAGGAATCAGACATGGAATAAAACCGGAAAGGCTGCCACCAAGAGATGAACACCAACCAGCGACAAGGACAGGAAACGCTGGGGTTAAATGTACAGAACGAGGAGCAGGTGACTGGACACACACTGGTGCAACACATTGGGTCGAATTCACAACCAGACAGGGTGAAACCAACAGCAGGGGGAGAAGAAAAACCAAAATAGACAATGAAAACACAGGACCAGACACAGATGATGAATCTAGACCAGGGGTGACAAAATGCACCAAAAAAGAAAAATACTCTAATAATCAATAATGATACATATACATAATGAAATGTTTACAATACACAAACAATGCACCTACAAAACGGATGAAAAGCCTGTCTTATGAAAAATTAGTGCACTTTTCTCCATTCAGTCTCACATTGCGTCTCTTTGTATAAAGTAAACAAACGGGTCACAGTGAATCTACAAAACAGTGCAATTCAGACATTAAAATTATTACTCTATACACTTTTCACCCTTTAGAGACCAAAAATGTAGCCAGTGACATTTTCCACAGGTGGCTCCTGCTCGCATCATTCAACTAGGATTCAACCAGTGTAAAGTATTAACCCCTCCTAGAAGGACAGCGCCCCCAGTGGAAAGAGAGGAGAACAACAATTAATTGTAAAATCATTTTTTACTTTTTTCCCCTAAATATTCACACTTTTCAAAATCATCTAAAGGGCTGAATAGGATCCCGTGGTGGGCCATATGTTTGACACTCCTGATCCAGACAGATAAACCGACTGTCATGATTTTTAATTGGTTAGTCAGACGGAAAAGCCTGCAGGGCAACAAGCATCAGTACATTTAACAGCCAGGGTCACTTGTTTCAAGTCATATTCCAGCCATGCTGTTTGTTTTCTTCATTTAATGACAGATGCAATTAACTCTCCAAAGACCTAAACTCGTACTCAGCCAGAGTGGAGTATGAGCAAGTTTGATCAAACTAATGTTAAGACAAATTAAGTCTCGAACACTAAAGTAAACTATAAAACTACTTTCTAATAAGTTACATTTAAATATGAGAACTATGGAGTGAGTGAGAAACAACCTTAATGGATGACTGAAAATAGGTAGTGATAACTCTGATTTGAGGGCTAGATGATGATTTCAACAGGCACATTTGGGGATTATATTAAAAATTCATAAGAATGTGAAAATTGGACACACATCCACTTTGCTTGTGTTGTTCTTAATTAGCTTTCAGCCAGCCAGAAAAATATTATTCATTCATTAGTCATTATTTAACCTTTACATATTTTCCTGCACCCTCAAGCAAAATCAGAATTTGTACTTGCTCAGGACTTTTTGATTATACCTGACTGTTATTTTTAAAATTTCAACAATAATTGGTAACTGCACTCATGAAGGAAGTGGTTTTGATTCCAAAATATTTATATGCAAATTATCTTTCATTAATTATTTCCATAATTATGATGTAGTTTCTCACCACATAGGTTACTCTGATGCAGACAAAGGATTAAAATGAAAAAAGGTTCAACCTAATAGCAGCTGCACACACTGAACATTGCATTTTATGCACTTCTGAACTGGAAACATTTCACATACTTTGTGAAAGCACTCTGAAATTACACCATTTATGGCGACTTATTAGTTTCACAGTTAACAACCATCATTGCGAATTGGCTGTTCTCAAAAAAGAAAGTTTCACTTGAATCATTGTTAAAGGAACAGTTCGCCTAAATCTAAAGTGGAAAGTTGGGTAGTTTCGTAGTTCATTAAACACCTCTGGAGCTTCACAGCATTCTCCTAAAAAACTGAAGAAGCTGGGGACTTAAATGTGAAATTTGTAACATTTAAAAACAAAAACACCTAAAAAAAAAAATCTCCAAAAATAAGCAAAACATACAATATAAAGTTCTTCCAGAATAATCCAAGTGTTTGGAAGTGACGGGACTTAAAGTTAAGTTGAAAAAAAATTCTACATCGTTTATGAGATGAAGTCTTCACTGTAGCCTGAAGCAAAAATTATACGCCATGTCTAAATCCAATATCAGCTTTAAAAAAAGGTGTAAAATAAGTCCTCCACCAAATAAGTTTCTTCAGTTATTTAGGAGAAATACATTTGTCATTAAATCAATTTTACAGTGCTCCATAATGACTTCCTATATGAGGTTTCAGGATTACTGGTGTCATGGAATCATCATTTTCCTGAAACTGCCTATATTTGATCAAAAATGACATTAATATAACAAATTTCATGTCTGTTTATGTCTGTTGATCAACTCCAAAATTAGATGGACTCTTCGTTTGTCGATACCACACATGAAAATGCCATTTTCATGGGTTTTGTGTTATTTTTTTGTTGGTTGAGTTTCTCCCCGTCACATTTTAAATACGTGTTTTTTTATGTTCGTACCTGTTTGTTTCCAAGTTTTGTTTCTAGTGTTCACTGTTCTATTTGTGAAGGTTATTTCTTTCCTTGTGTCTTACATGGTTTCCATTTTTTTATTACTGCCAAGATATATCAGAGCTTTAGAAGGGGAAATCCCCCCTCTGAATTGTCACATTAACCCACCCTAATGGTTTCATCCTGTCTCAAAAAAGACAGGAAAAAAGGATGCAGTTCATTTAACTTCCTAAATCAAGCAAAACAGAAAAACAATGACGTGTGGACGTACGAGTTCAATCAGTGGCGAGATGTTGGTGTTGCATGAGTGTAAAATGTAGTGTATTGTGTGTGCAGGATGCATCAAAGAAAGCCAAAAATGACACGGTAGAGGAGCAGAGCGGGGAGCCACCCAGCCGGCCGGCAGCAAGCAGGAGCCCGAGTGGAGGAGAGCAGGAGGTTGGGAAGGTGGGACTTTATAGGGGAGGAAGCACCGGGCCCAGGTGTCTCCCCTAGCAACAGAACACCGCCTACCTGAGCCAGCTGCCACCTGGGAAAAGATAAAAAGAATACATATTGGTAGTGAAATTCTAAAAGCAACCCAGGACCGTCACAATCCCTAAAGCCCCCCTGGGTCATTGTTTCAACACTGGGCCTCTACTCAATCTGCTCATTGTCACGCACACAAAATAAATAAAGCATCAGCACTCGTGGCTCCCATTTTGGGAGTACATCCAACAGAAATCAATCGTTCCCTCTGAGAAGAGCAGCGCATTTATGCAACCGTTAGAGCCTTTCAACGCTGACACTCATCCCACTTCTCTGGCACAAAGATCGACAAGGTTCCTCCCACGGCAGCTCTCAAAACGCACTCGTAAAGGCGGAGGTTAATAAGATGTGGGTGCATCTCACTGGCTGACTGGACTGCTGCTGCCCGCTGTCTGTGTTTGCCATCATTTGTCCCTTAATCCACCCAAAAACCTCTCTCACCTTCAAACAGCTTGTGGCATAAATAAAAACCAGATGATAAATTGAATTTGATGTCCTTCCTTTGCTCTCTTTCGCGGCTGCCACCGTCAAATTCGTCCCCTCATATTTTGTGTCCTGTCCTCGTACGGTCCTCTTTAATTTAAGCTGTCACAATCAAAATATCCACCACCTCTCAACCCTGCACTCCATGCCACACACTGATGCATATGTGTGAGTTTGTTTTAGCGAATGTGCATCTTCAGCTCTTTCACACAGATATTTGCAGTCCTGTTGCCATGGTGGCTTTGATTCTTCAATTAATTTGTTCATTTAGCTATACACAGATTTATAATATTTCAATTAAAAGAAAAATTAATAATAAATGTGAGAGTCATTTCAGGTAGTCCACGTGGAAACACAAAGCAGCTTCTGTGCACATCTTGGCACAGCTCGTACTTTTTCGCCCATCAGAATAACTCGGCCGAGGCATGTCAGGTGTTCGCTTGCAGATAATCAGTATTTTCAGTTTTAAGCTCTCTCCAGTAACCAAAGTGTGTTGTTACTGCTGCAATGACACTGAACTACTTTCACTTGCTGATGAACCAGTCGCTCGCTCTGTATAGCCAGCTAGCATTGTCAAGTTGCACAAATTCACCTTCAAATTGGTTTTAGAGTTGAGAAGTGTTAAGCAATATTCATGCGTATCTAGTGAAAAATTTTAATGTTTCATTGCACTGTTGTCATTTAAAACACTAAAAAAATCATTGTTAATTTGTAAAATACTTTATTTTTACAAAACTTCATTTGAGATATCATTGCAAAACATTTGCGTGTATCAGCCAATATACCAATACTGAAAAATGTTCTTGCTAATATCAGTATTGGCCGAAAAAATTGCATATCGGTCATTCTCTAGATACACCATAATGTAGTGTTTTAAAGATATAGTCTTTCCAACAAGTTTAAAGGACCAGTGTGTGAACATTAGCAGCATCTAGTGGTGAGGTAGTTGAATGCATGTACGGGAGCCCTGCTTCGCTGTTCCCTCGCGCTCCAAGCACATAAGAGACCTGTGGTGGTCGTCTGTGTATGATCCTCCATTTAGAGTAACGTAAGCAAATAAACTGCCAGTAGACTGTTGACAAAAGCTCCTTGTATCGTTTCTTCTTTGTCACCTTTTACTGTCTTTTTCATTGGTTGTATTTGACTGCCACCGCGGTATAAAAACTTTAAGGCTTTTTGTCTGTTCTCAGCGACCTTGTAACCTGCACCCGTGTAACCATAAATTGCTTAGTCTCACATTTACACAACCGTTTTCAATTTATAGTGATTACACACTAATATTAACACAGTTACGATGGTTCGATTACATGCTTGCAGATCGATATTCCTTTATTCAACACACTGATCTTTTTAAACCTGATACATTCTACAATGTAGTGAAGGTAATTGTGTGTTTTATTTGGCTGCTTGTTCTCAAAACTCGTAGAGGAGAGTGAAAAAAATTGAAGGGGGAAGTTGGAGTGCAATCTTCAGCATCCACGTTTTAATCCAGCCAACCTGTTTTCATAGCTTTTCTGAGTCCAGGGTGTCACCAAGACACATTCTTCAAATGCAGTCTAGATTAATATATACAGCAATCCTCCAGCTGGTCTTCCCCAGGTCTCCTCACAGTTCTATGTGCCCAGAATGCCTCAGCAGAGAGGAGGTGGGGACGCATCCTGATTAGATGTCTGAACCAGCAGCTCTACACGTTCTGAGTTCCTCACTCCGGTCCTGCAGGAAGCATTTTCACTGCTTCTTACTGCAATTCTTTCACTCTATAAAGGAGTGCAAAGGGTTGAAATGTGAGCTTGTTTCCGGGGTATATAAAGGTTTACTGTCTGAATGAGCTCCCTCTTCAAAACTACACAAAACAGACTGATAATCTCCAGATTTAGTTTGGATCAGCAACTTTCTCCCCAGGAATATTTATTGCTACCTCTGCCAAGGAGGTTACGTTTCTGCCTAAGATTGTTAGTTTGTTTATTCACTCTTTTATTTGTGAACAGGGTTACTCAAAAAGTTTAAAATTTACAGAAGAGGTAGGATCATTGTCTGACACAAACTTGGACTGTGACTAAAATTCGCAGGTCGCTGACATGTCAGAAGAGACTGTAAGGCCTTGGTGGAGCTCTTCGCTCTGTTGATGTATTTTAGTTTCTAATGTGACCTTTCATTTAAAGAAAAACTATGCATAGCATAGCTGCTGCAACTTATTCTCATCGGAGCACCAACATCTTGCCATAGACCCCAAAGTACTCTCGCGCATTGCTGGCTGACAGGCTAAGCTATATCTCGCACTAGGTTTCTAACAGTGCCGACGCATTCATTTAGGGAATGTTGCTGGTAGAGTTTGTTCCTGCTCAAATTTAATGTGTACCTGCCAGCACACGGACCCATTTCAGTCCGTTGATTGATCAACAGAATAATCAATTCCCTGCGACGGTTTGCCTGGTTACTTTGGTTACGTTTAGGCTCAGAAACTTGTGATTAGTTTTACAGAAGATAAAGATTGGCGACGTTTTCTAACCAACTTGGTTTGACTCAGGACATGACTAGTGGTGGTTGGTTTTAAATGGAAAAGAAATTCCTGTCTGCTGGGTGTGTGTGTGACCACTGCAATAGGATTTATACCAAACTACGTCACCTATTCAAATGATCTGAAACTGATTGCCTCCATATTAAATCCTTGTGCGTCTCTGCCGGATGCCAAAGGGTTGTAACCATCTGCATCTGGACGTGCCTCAAGGGACTTCGACTAAACTTGATGGGAAAGAGAGCTCGCTAGATAGATAAAAATGACTTTATTAATCCCCGTTAGGAATTAATTCGTCACAGCAGCAAGGATGTTCTGGGACAGGACCGATGGGATATATAACAGTATAAAGTATAAAATGAAAATGAAAGTAGAAAAATATAGACAGTATAAGCAGTTGTAAAAATCGAATAATATATGCAGAGCTTGTGCAAAGAGTGCAGAGTTTAGCGCAGGTAGGAGGAGGTGAATGATTTTACCAGTTAAAGTGTCTAATAACAGAGGTGTTGAAAATTCTGATTGCACTGGGGAGGAACGACATCCTGTATTGTTCCTTGTAGCAGTGGGGTGGATCATTCTGTTGCTGAAGCTGCTCCTCAGAATGTTCACAGTTTTTATGAGGGGGGTGGGAGGTGTAGTCCATGACGGCCTGCATTTTGGTCCACATCATCTGCTCCACCACCTCCTCCAAGGTGGCCAACCGAGAACGGACAACAGAACCTGCTTTCCTGATCAGTTTATTCAGTCTGTTGGCGTCCTTTGCCTTGATGCCTGTGCAAAGAAGATGGTGCTCGCCACAACAGACTGATAAAACATCAGGAGCATCCGGTTGCATACATTGAAGGACCTGAGCCTCCTGAGGAAGTAGAGCCAGCTCAGGCCCTTCTTGTACACAATCTCTGTGTTGGTGGACCATTCCAGCTTGTTGTCCAGGTGGACTCCCAGGTACCTGTAGGTCTGGACAATTTCCACATCAGTCGCATTAATGCAGACAGGAGAGGGTGGGGGCTTGTTCCTCCTGAAGTCCACCATCATCTCCTTCGTCTTCTTCATGTTCAGCTTCAGGTGGTTCTCTCCACACCAATGCACGAATCAGTCAACCAGTTTCCTGTACTTATCTTCCCATCCATTCTCCACACATCCGATTATGGCTATGACTATGCCTATTTGTCATTTGAAAATTTCCGCAGATGGCACGACTCAGTGCTGTACTGAAAGTCAGAAGTGTAGGTGGTGAAGAGGAAGGGGGACAGCACAGTTACCCGAGGGGGCCCCGATGTTGCAGATCAGACATTCAGACACACAGTGCTGTAATCTTACAAACTGTGGTCTGCCCGTCAGGTAATCCGTATTCCATGGGATCAGAGGAGAATCCACCGGCATGTCCTCCAGCTCGCCCTCAGCAGCCTGGGCTGGATGGTGTTGAAGGCGCTGGAGAAGTCAAAGAAGGTGGTGCGGACAGTGGTGTTGGGTCTGTCCAGTATAGAATGTGCCTTCTGCAGCAGACAGATGATGGCATCATCTACACCAGCATGGGGCTGGTAGGCAAACTGCAGTGGGTCCTGTGATGGGCACACCAGTGGTCTGAGATGTGCCAGGAGAAGCCTCTCCATGACCTTCATAATGTGGAAGGTCAGTAATCACCTTTATGACAGCAGACTGGGAGAAAGACCTGTCTCGTCTCTTTGTAATCAACTGAGTTTTTTCTCCATGGCCTCTCGTCACACACTGCACACAATACAGCGTGCCAAACTTACTGTATGCAAAAACTGCAAGGCTTAATGACTGCAGCAAAATCTGTCATCTTACTCTGTCTTCAAGGCAGCAGGTGTTCCTCTCAAACACAATCAATTTAAACCCTCCAATAGTGTGAACCCTATCCAGATTGGGTCCACGCGGTGGATACTTAACTCTTGGCAGTCCTTAATGCAGACAAATACCTAAATGTACATGAAGATGACATCAATCTTAATTCAATTGCCTCTTGGGGATTATTGTTTGGTAATAAGAGGCAAATGACCTCTTTTGCTGCCTGCTGGTACTTCACTGTGTATGTAGGCTCTCAAATATATGAGCTGAAGGCTTTGATGAGAGCTTATTAAGGTTCTGATGGCGTTTATTAAATAAAAAAGTGAGTTGCCAGAGGAATTCTTTCATGAACACTCACAGGATACAGAAATGACTCATGTTTGGCGGAGGAATGTTTGGATTCTCAGCTGTTTTCCTCTCAATTAAAGGCCTGTGACTCAAATCTTATAGCTAACACATAAACTCACACAAACTCTTTACAGACTCACTTTCGTGGCTGCATGTAAACATACTCTGATCTTACATATCCTATTGTGACAAGGGGGCCACAACCGCTGGAACTGTTCCTTAATCACAGTGCACCCTTTGTGCAAAGACAAGTAAAAACGATGTTACGAGAGATAAAAACTAAATAGTATCAGCAACTTTAGACATACCAGACTTAAATAATTAATAGTTTGCACAGTTCATGGATCTCCACGATTCTTCAATCTGGTAAACATCGATAAAGTAGAGTCTCCAGCTACGTCTACGTAAATGAACAAACTAGCATTCTACATTGTTGGTCCATCTACTGCACATCGTGCATAGTTTATTTCACAAAAGAGCAAAAAACAAATGAAAGCCACTGTGGAGTTATGTACTATACATGGAAGTTATTGCACATGGTACATTTTAGTAATAGTAATTCATTTGTTATGTTTCTATAAGCTTATAAGCTTATGTTTCTATATGCTTGTATAAGCATAACACTGAACACCTTCAGTGTCCAAGTCCAAGTGAAAAAACATAAAAATAAAAAATGACACCATACTGCAGATATTTTGACCTGAGGAGAAGCACAGGAGTCAGTAAGACATCAAGAAAGACTCATATCTGTTCTAGTGTTTTAGTACGCTATGAAAGTGTGATGTGTTGTAAAAGTAAAGATACTTTAAGACTTGCAAATGCAAATGAATTTTTAAAAATAGCCATAAAAGCCTCAAAATGCAACGTTCAATCTACATCTTACTTTCTCCTTGTTTTTTTGATAGAACAGATGTCTTTTTACAACCTTGCTGTTATTTTCATTCTGTTAGGATATCATACAGTATTTACCATCACCAGGAGAGTGAGTTTAATATGTGAGTACTTTACCTCCCTCCGGAGTCAACACTCAGAGAGAAAAAAAATTGGTCTTTTCAGTGATTAACTGTGGTATTTGGACTCATCTAGAGCATCTACAAAAGCATGTAAAGAGGGGGTTCAATGAAAATCTGGGGGTGGATTATAAAGGAGAGAAAAATCTTACAGTTAACACAGGAATAAGTGAGGTCATGACCCACACTTGTTTAATAGCCAAAAAGAACTTAAAGACAACCGCACCTTCATCCAGCAGGTCAAATAAACAGCCGTTGGCCATCACCTTAGAGCAGGAGACATCCGACTCCCCACAACAGCAATGCTGGAAAAGCTGAGTAAATTCTTCCATTTTTCATTTATTTTTTTGCCTCTTTCTTTGTTTGGGATTTCAACTGCAAGAGGAACCACTTATGATGCTGACGCCTGAGTCAGTCACATTATAAAGACTCCGATATCAGTGTGATGTCAGCGCCCAGAGGAGAATGAATCGGACACTATTAAATATTGTATTTGTTCTGCTAGTTCGTGTAATCTCCGGATAAAATGTAATAACGAATAATTCAATCTCCATTTATCCGCTCCATGAAATTTCCCTCTTCAGTCGTACCGCATTAACACACTCTCACGTCTGTATAAGGAAATTAAAGACCTTGGAAGTCCTGGAGTTATTATAGCAGCTTCTGTATCATTTTTAAGGTGCCACTAATTCTAAAATGGACTTATAGGGCATACAAACATTCATGAATAGCCAAAAATGTATTTGTATTTCTTCATACAGTCTGTATGGGGAAATGTTGATAATAAAGAAAATAGCCAAAGTTCTATAAGCAATGAGCAGAAATCTGTCTCCCAAGGCAAAAAAAAGTAAGACGAGCAAGCTGTATTTTTCATAGTTTTGATTTCGTGAGTGACAACAGTGGCCTCTGCATTCTTCAATTTATTCAGGTTGATTTGATGCGCTTAAAAATATAATATTAAACATGTACATCAATTGACAGCTCACACAGATGTTGGCTTTTTGTTTTTCTATTGGTATGATTAGATTGATCAACATTTTGCATATTTCATTGCTTTAATTCAAAGCCTGAAGCCACACGGTTTTTATTTTCAACATGATATGTGCATAATTGAAATAGTGCTTTAATAAATTGTACCTACCTGTTTGTATACCAAATGATCTATGAACTTCTCTCTAGAATGCTGGTATATAGTTTGCTCATCTTTATAGAATTTTATTTCCTTTTTACATTTAACTCATACAGCGACATTTTTAGTTGAAGTAATGGCGATGCAGATCAATTTTTCAGTCATCCATGTTGTGCTTTACTTGAAAAAAGTGATGAAGTGACCCGCCACTCAACCCTGAGCCCAACTTGTCTCGGAACCTTGTTGCCTTGGAATTTCCGTCGCACGGCCATCCGTTCTTGTTATTGCTTCAACAAAAAAATCCTTCGACACAACCATGCCATGCTCATGTAGCGTTTAAGTATGTAGGAGTATGTAGACTATGTATGCAAATAAATTGAAAACTGTACGTATATTGAATACTCATAGATATACTCATGAATACTCATACTCATTTGTGGTAAAAACATTTGTAGAAAATATATATGAAAGTTATTAGAGGTTGGAAAATTTTCATTTATTGAGCTACTGCTTATGTCGATTCCATATAAATATGTTTGTGCATATATGATATGTTTTCACATATATGTAACGAGTTGAGGCAACCATGAGCTAAACTGGGTTCAAACCGAGGACCCTCTTTCTGTGAAGTGATAGTTGGTATCCACTGCACCACCATGTTACATTATATGCATCTGAAGACCCATCAATATATTATACAGTATATGAAAATATAAATGATGTTTAAAATTGATAGGAAAACACATATAATTGTTAAATAGATGTTGTTTAATGAACTTGCATATATGAAACAATTAATAACATCCATGGTTATAAAATTTAAACACATATAGAAAAAAATTAATTGTATATTTATATCATATTTATTTGGAATAGACAGTATTAACATATACAAATGTTGTTATTGTAAACATATATCTTCATATATCCAGAGGATGAATACAATATGTGTGTGATATATGTGATATTAACATATCAACCTATATATAACATGCTGTATATGGCATTATCAATTTGTTAGGGGGACATACAGTATACTCTGTCATACATGATATTTCCATATGTGTCTTTTCATAAAGCTTTAATTTTTGTCACACTTTTGATGCTTTATGTTGCTGATACTGAAGAAATCGTGCTTACTGACAAGTAAACTGCTTAAGAGCAGAAACTACAATTTAAAGGCAGCTTACAAGTAGCGTGAGTATGTTGTCAGTGTAGAATATTCACCTACAGCAACCTTTTCATTCAGTTGCTAGAAGGGACGGGCCAACAGGTAGACAGACCTGTGGCGGTCTGAGGTGAGAACAGAAGGGATTCTTGCCTTTTATTTGTCAGTCAGGACGGCCTTGAGAGGCTTTTTAATGCCCTCACCAACCCGTCTCCTTGGTGGTTTCTCTTGTTGTTGCTGCTGAGGTTTCAAACTTAAAAAAACCTATTCCTCCAGCCTGATTTCTTGGTTTGGTGTAAAATCTCCCACCCACTCAGATCTGAAGCCCTTCTTCTGTCTGATGTGTAACTTTTTAAATCAGCCAGATAAACAACAAAACTGTTCACACAACAATTGCTCAAACGACAACTAGTGTGCGACATGAGTCATGGCTTTGTTCTACACAAGGTGGATCCAACCTGGGCATTTTTAGTATTCTGTTCATCTGTGCCTCTCTCCTAAGGATGTAAGCGTTTACTTTGGCAGATCAATTTTCCCTGGAAGAGAAATTATGTTGGGTTTTTTTTTTTTTTATCATTTCCAGCCACAGAGTGTGATATTGTAATTCATATTGCAGAGCAATAGTAAGTTGAAGAGAAAATGTGTACAGACAGGGGTGAGGCTGAAAGAGAGAAGAGCAAGACTTGCCCCCCCCCCGCCAAAAATGAAATAAACTGATAATTCATGCTCGAAGCTCGAATTAATGAATGAAGTTCGAATTAAGATTTAGACTGATCAAAATGCGATCTGTGGGGTTTGAAGGTTCAGACATGAAGCAGGAAGAAAGGATTAGAAAATAGATGTCATCGATATCTACGTGAGACAAGACACTTCTTCGTGCTGGATGACCATCTATCTCTTCAGCAATCCAGTGTCACTTTGAAGAATCTTTGCATGAGTGTTTTATTATTTCCAGGGCCAAACCAAGAGGACATTACAATCCAGGTCACGGTGCCATTACACTTTCATTCTGTTTCCCAAGTGTTTTCTGGCTCACAGCTAACGCTGGCTAATCAAAAGAGACGTGAATGTGTTGCTTCTTTTGAACCCCAGTCATTAGCAGCAGCGAACTCGGGGACTCAGATCCACTGCAAACGGTGGCCTGTCTAATCACAGCGATATCAGTTAGTTTGACGTGAATCTGCAGTGTCTGACAGCTGTGTAAAGTCTTACTCTCAGATGCTGGTGCACAGTTTCCAGTGCAGAGAGAGACGTCTCCGCAGATGGATGACTCGCTATCTTATCACTCTATCTACACCACTGACTGTTTATATAGCATTTTATTCTCTAAATTCAAAGCATCTTGATCGCCCTCTGATGGTGGGCTGCAGTATAAGTCATGAGCCCCTCCTACTCAATTATAACAGGCAGGAATTGGGCAAAACTAAAAGCTCAAAATACACAGAAAAACACATTTTTAGGGTAATTTTAGATGGTTCTTGTCAAAATGATGTACAGTATGTGTATGTCTTAATTTTTCTGATTTTAATTAGTTATTTGATGTCATAACTGGGCTGAAATTGGGCTGGAATTCATGATTGACAGCTGAGCTCTACTCGCAACCATGTACATATGGGAGGGTACTCAATATTACGGCTTTGGCTCCATGTGATGGCTGCACTTATATCCTTGATATTTTGACTTAATTTTGACTTTTGCATGGAAAAAATGAAGTTGTCCAACTACACTGCCCTTCCAAGAATGTTTAAAGTTCCACTGGAGCACCTTTCGCTTTGATTACAGTACTGATTCCCCGTGGCTTATTTTGATGATTCGAGAGTCTGGCAACATTTCTTCCCCTGAAGATAATGGTTCACCACTATCCCTCCAGGATTTAATAATATGGTGGACTTCCTAGAGCGCTGTGAGCAGGGTTTGAACCTGCGCAGGAAAACCCCATTGGATTTCAAATCCAACGCCTTAACCACTCGGCCATCACAGCTGTCCAAAAGTAGCAGTCTATGGCATCTTTAATTATATGCACTCATCATGATAATGTATCAGCCCCTCAAATATTCTATTTTAAGGTGACGTCTATCCGATTATCCAATTAATTTCAAGGGGTTTGTATCATTTGCTTTTATTCATCTTGTTCTCCCCCGTTATTAGTTTTTTAAAGATAGTGCGATGTCACCCAATTCTCAAGGGTCAGATGGGTCCCTGTAATTATGTAAATCACCATGAATTCTTGGATTTGGAGTTCAAAGTGGTCAGGAGGTCGTAGAGAGAGGGACTGCTGCGGCTCAATGACTGTCAATGACATCTTTTTGAGCATGTATAAGTGTGTGTGTGTGAGAGGCGGAGAGACTTATGTGAGGAAACTCTTCTATGATCCAGTAAGTAATGCAGTAGTTGTAAATTTACTGTGCAACATAAAGTGTTTGTTCTGAATGATTTTTAGAACTGTTGGCAGTGTGTAACAATCTATTCATAATTTATACAGTAGATCTATCTAACTCTTACAAGTTAAAAGGATAGAGATCCAGGGATCTCTAAAGGTTCTAAAGGATCTCATGGACTGATTGGTCAACTCATTTACATCTTGGAGATGGAGCAATTGATTAGGGCTATGCAACAAAACTAAGAACTTCGAGTAACTCAAGGACATGACTTGAAAGTCTGAAACAGCTGCTTCAAAAATGTTTTAGCCACCATATGTGCTGCCATTTACGGTATCTTCCATTACATATGTGACAATTGTAAGTTTACTTTAAGTTGCACACCGAACACAAACCCAGATCTCCAGGGTTTAAGTCACGTGTTTGCTGGTACCATTCACCAACCCAAACTCCCCTGTGCACAGAACTGTACTGTACGCCACACTGCCGTCACACTTAAATTTACATGACAAAAGATTAAGGTAGACATTTAATTACACAGGCCAAAGTGATAGTATGATTGGATAACCAAAGAATTGACGCACAAGATCTCTGCAGTATATTTCTGTACGTCATCTTTAGTCATCTGAAACTCACACAGACAGCTTTTTTATTGCTTGAACGATAAATCCTTGTGCATCTGGCTTGTACACGTGAATATGACATGAAGGGCCGAGACAAAGCAACAATAACCGATGAGGTGGGGAGTTACAGAACTTTGGTCAAAATCAGTGGATTCATTTTCTAAGGCTGTATATGTGATCATTTTGCTGCTCCCAATCAAGTAAGAGGTTCCCTGATCTCGAATCAGAAAACTTGTAAGGCACAAAATACAAGTGAATTGTGTTACAATGCAGAGCAACGCCTAGCCACTCATCAGCACCTTCTTTGTAATGTATAAAGTTAAAAGGCTTCATTAAAAAAAATGCAAAATCTGAATCTACAAAAGAAAAAGACTGAAAAATTAAGAAAATGTTGATTCATACAATCCTAATTGATATTTTGCTGCATTTTCATTCCGCTACTGCAGTCTTTATTTTGATTTTGTCCTTTTTGAAGTTTGGATATGACATTGTAAAACCCTTTATCTAGCACACATTTGCACTGCTATGCACAGCACTGTGGCAATGACCCTGATGAAATTGTTGCAATGTATTTTACCCTTGATTGTAGGTTTCGATTCAAGCGGTGTTCATAATGATAGAAAATTGCAGGGTTCCTCTACTTGGTGTGCAAAGAATTGGTCATTTGGCTGTTCTCTCCTGAATGTTGGACAGGTTGCAGAGTTTCTTTCTTTGAGCAAGCTACTGTTATGCATATTTCTTTTCATATCTCCTTCACCTTACTTATTTCTCCATGCGTGCATGTGTTGCACTCTTCTGAGAAATATAAACATGATGAATTTCCCTCCTCATATCAACCCACTGTCGAACAGGGAAATCAAACAGTGTCCCCCAAACCGTTTGAGTAGTTTTTAAGATAATGGTAAACAATTTAAACAGTGTAACTGTAAAAATTGAAACATTGTCTCCCACAAGTCCATTAACTTCACACCAGATTTCACATTTTGAGGTAGATAAACTGATCGGGAAAGCAGGTTCTGTTGTCGGCTCTCGGTTGGACACCTTGGAGGAGGTGGTGGAG
This sequence comes from Mola mola, assembly GCA_001698575.1. Lineage (NCBI taxonomy): Eukaryota > Metazoa > Chordata > Actinopteri > Tetraodontiformes > Molidae > Mola > Mola mola. Next base: position 12,564,610 of record KV751332.1, on the reverse strand, counting down.
CAGAGGATGCCGACTAAACTTCTGGCCATGGACAACACCTCCCACTCCCTCCATGAAACTGTGAACATTCTGAGGAGCAGCTTCAGCATTGGACTGATCCAACCCCGCTGCTACAAGGAACGATACAGGACGTCGTTCCTCCCCAGCACAATCAGTCTATTCAACACCTCTGTTATTAGACACGAGACACTTTACCTGATAAAATCATTCACCTCCTCCTACCTGCACTGCCAACTGCCAATACTGTGTATATTTTTGTACTTTTATTTGTATTTTATTTCATACTTCTATATATTTATAGTGTTATATGTCCACTGGTCCTGTGGGATTAATAAAGTTATCTCTATCTCTGTCTCTATCTATCTGAAGTTTCACGCCAAAGTTTAAAGAAAATATTTGGAACACCGACCCAGGAGAGAGCGGCAGAAAAGAGAACGTAGAGAGATGCCATGGCAGAGGGGTTTATTAGAAATGAAAAGGATAGGCAGGAGAATGAGAGCAGCGGGAAGAAACCTGTGATTGGGGGAAAAAGAAATTGAAGGGGAAACGGAGGAAGAAGGTAAGATGGAAGGATGGAGATGAAGAACAAATCGACAGAATGAGAAGAGTGATGATTGATGGAAAGAGCAAGATAGAGAGGGTGGAAGGTGTCCGGTTGAACGTTTGTATGGATTTCTCTGTGTTAATAGAACACCATGTCGTGTCTTGCCTTCCCGAGGGCTAAAATCCATCAGATCTATAATCAATCATTAGCTACAGTAATGGCGATCAATGATGCCCCAGCTGGTGTCAGAGCAATGATTACAGAAGTTTGTGTATTTTGGGGCGTAAATGATGATTCTCAGTGACTTTAAAACTTAAAAACTAATGCAGAGGAAATATGAATCAATCTCTGGGCACAAGATTTTTTCCAAATGTTTAATTTAGGTGATTTATATCCACTGCCAACAGCAATGGTGTGGCATGAAACACCTGAATTTACTTTTTTCTCCCCCCTGTAAACCATATCCACAGTATTTCCTTCAAAGACATCCTCAAGTTGGCAAGTGCAGATATAAATAAATGAAAATGTTAATGTTAGTGTTCTCTGAGTTTTTTACCCACTAGGACCACAGTGTGCTTGATATCATGTAGAATGTGCCCTGTGTTTTATCCTGTTGATGGAGTTGTATATTGGATTATATTATCCTCTTTAGAAATAAAAATACTCTAATCTGGTATCATAGATTTAAAAAAAAAAAAAATAAAAGCACAGCTGTTACAGCTGTCTAACCTGCTTTAACTTCAATGTGAAACTGACCTCACACTTAAATTATATCACAACTCATGAATATATAGGATCTTGAAGTGTTGTGAATGCCAGTGACATCCATTAACATTCTGTTTGATCAGTCATCAGTTCCACAACGGCTGAGAATTTCGTATTCCGAACACCACCTGGGCTCTACTGTAGGCAGAGGTGTCTGTGTCCAGGATGATATAACTGGCCTTGCAAGCTGATAAAAGCAGCTAATTAGAGCTAAGATGAATGCCCAGTGGGGAATGAGCCAAGGTTAGGCCCCATCCGGCCCTATTTCTCACAGATAACAATGGGAACAGGCCTTCAGTCTCAACCGAAGATAGCTGTGACCTATGCATGTGTCCCAACGATCAAGTCTTTTCTCCATCACACACAACAAAATTGCTTCAGCTGTGGATGTATTGATTGCCATGTATGTGAAAATGCAGTGCGGTTGCCTCTGTTACAAGGTCATTTATTGTCAGTGCGCGTCTTGGGGCAATTGGTTTACCTAATGTAGCTGCACTCGGAGGAAGGAACACAACAACATTTGTTAAGGCATTTTCAAGAATTAGTTCATGACAGCAATGCTGAATGCTCCTGCCTTTTAGTTCAAAATGGAATTGCCACCTTACGCACGGATAACTGTGTTGTATGTGACAGAGAATATTTACACAATGTACCACACTGTTGATGCATTTAAATTCTCTACATTTATTCTCCATTCCTGTTTAACAAAGAGCCTCCACTTTGAGCATTATAAAGATTTGAAAGGAGTTGCCATATGTGCGCATGTGACCCTCTATGAAAAGTTTTCAGGCTAAGGGGAAGCAAAAAAAAAAAAAAAAAAGAACCAGACTGGCGATTTGACTGGCAGCTGGAATAAAACAGCACAAAAAATGACTGCAATGACATCCAAGTGACCGTGACAAATGTTCAATCTGTAAAACAAGAAGAGCGGAGGTTTGCATGGTGGGTGTCTGAACAGGCAGGATGAAAACACATTTGTGCCACTGCCAGTAGAGGCTTCTCACACAGCCAGATGGCTGATGCTGGTACTGTCTGGATTGGTCTATCTGCGGGAGCTAAAAAAACATAATTACACACCATGGTGCTAGAAATTGGCTGCTACTCATCACTTGAAGTGTGACTGCCTCATATTGCTAAAAAAAAATAAAAAAAATAACATGAGATATCTACCTGAATTTGGGAAAACATTTAGGAATGTTTTTTTATGTGACCATTTTATGTTTGTATGATTTAGGCCCATATTTTTCTAACCAGATGATGTTCTTTTAGCTGTTAAATGTCTGGCCAGTTATAACGTAGCATCGACCATCTCTGTCCAGGTTTGATGACTCTACTCTTGTGCTCCACAAGCCTGCATGCAAACCTTGCTGATTTTCGTTTTCAGACTGGATATTGTTGGGTTTGGAGGTAGTCACGGTTAAACATTCTGGACACATACGATAGTGATAATCAGTTGTAGGGGACTCAAGGACAACAGTAAAAAAGTTTAAAAACGTCCTTTTAATACAAAAGATGGTTTGGTACAGAGGGAGGTGGTCAGCAAACAATTCCAAAAGAGCTAGTCTAAGGTACAGGCAAACGTTCTTAACGTTAGTGGTTATTATGCAATCAAATCTAGAAAGTGCTGCAGCAAAGTGGTCAACAACAAAGTCAACAACAAACACGGGGGAGTAATGCTGGTTGGAGGACAAAGACAAGCTGCCACAGGGAAGGAGAAGCCCACAGCTTAAATGCTCAAGGAAGGTGAAAGCGATTGGACTCACACTGGTGCAGAACCTTAAGGCAAAAAATTATACTCATACATTTGTAGGTCACATATAGGTTATACATATTCAAAATGTTGGTAAATAAGGACGGAACTATGGGTAAATTAGTCAGGTGTTAATTACATTGAAAGAGATCCTTATTGTGTACCCATTTGCAGTAGCATTAAACTGCTTTACTAGGCAATCATCAATAAATAACTACAATAATAAAATACTATTTTATTACATCTATTGAACATGTTTTTATATACTGTATTTTTAATCGTGATGTGGTGGAATATTTATGTATAAATATCTACATGTTTCAGGGAACATTTTAATGACATGATCATATTACATATTTTGACTACGTTTTTATTTGTTCTACGTAGGAATCTTGATAAAATGTGGGTAATTTTTCTTAAAAAGTGTGGTTATGTCTGCACCTCAAGTGGACTCTCTGTATGTCCGGAAAGTGAACTTGATATCCCTTGTGGACTAGATGAATTGTAGAATTGGACAGCCCTCAGAACTCACAGGCTTCCTGGCTGCAAGTGTGGTGAAGTCGAGACATTTCGATTCAGTCAGAGAAATTAGTAATAACACTGAAGCCCAAAATGATGAGTATGAAATAAAAGGTAACATAGGAAATGGGAATCTGGATGACAGATATATATCTTGCTTTTTTGTTTGTGTTAAAGCAAACAGTGACTAGCACTATTTCTTAAGGTAGCTTGTCAATTGGGAAACTTCGATCGGCATTATTCCAACAATCTGCAATTCTGGTTTGGGTTTAGATAAACTGTTTAATTTATTGCACCAGAGAAAAATATAAAATAAACGGGAGATGGGGGAGAGAAAGGGCTGATATCATAGAAGCATTTAGGGAAAACTACACCTTTAACTAATGCTCGCTGTCCAGCCTCGTGGTTTGTACTCTGGCCAACCATTAGCCTTCTCCATCCATAAAAGTTTAATGGCAGCAGATCTCCTCACCATTTTTATTCTTAGGTGCTTTAGTTGAAGGCATCTGGACTTCTTATTTGGTTTTGAAGACATTTCAACTCTCATCCAAAAGGCTTCTACAGTTCTAAACATTGTTGGGGATTGGTACTTATCTCTGAAGACAACCTGGCTACATTTTCCTCAGGCCAGACCCTGGCTGGCAGTCGCCCACTTGTCTACAGAATGGATACGTGTAGCTTTTTGTTCACTAGCTTCTCACAGGGCTAGTGGCGCAATGGATAACGCGTCTGACTACGGATCAGAAGATTCTAGGTTCGACTCCTGGCTAGCTTGTTCCCTGTTTTTTTTTTTTTTTAACCTGTAAAAAAGTTGCTATTGTTGATCCTATCTGTACAGGCACATAAGTGAATGCGTAATTCCGCTAAATAAGAGATAATGTTGCAAAGTGTGCTCAACGGCATCTGAATTGCTGATCGTCCATCATGAAGCGCAATGGTTAAGGATCCGTAGTTCTGACCGTTGCGCTCTAAGCAAGACAATCTTCTTTTGCGGTTACTTCCAGGCCCTACTCCCGCCTTGTTACATGCCTTGTTAATCAGCCTGTAATTCAGGCTTGCTGTCCTCGTACATCCTTCTACTCTCGTGGTTTGTAGTCCTTCCAACCACCGACGTCCTCCGTCGATAAAACTTAATGGCAGCAGATCTCCTCACAATTTTCATTCTTAAATTCTTCAGTTGAAGGCATCTGGCCTTCTTTTTTGTTTTAAAGATGTTTCACCTCAGTCCAAGAAAGATAGCCTGTTTTCCTTGGTTATCTCCCTTTTGACTATGATGCTGTTGTCCACTGAGATGATATATTCTGAGAAGACCTTTACTTCTTGGGTTTAGAGTTTAACCCAGGTGTCATCCACGGAGCTAAACAAGTTTTATTATTAGCACTAGCAGGCTAATCTAAATGCTACTCCCAGAATAGCGTCACCACCGAATGATTGAGTCCTTGAATATTGGTACTTATCTCTAAAGACAACTTGGTCAAATTTTCCTCAGGCCAGACCCTGGCTGTGCTGTTGCCCCACTTGTCTACAGACAGAATGGCTGAAGCTGTTGGTCCACCATCCTTGCGCCCAAGGCTAGTGGCGCAATGGATAACGCGTCTGACTACGGATCAGAAGATTCTAGGTTCGACTCCTGGCTAGCTTGTTCCTTTGTTTAGCTTGTGAAAAACTTGCCATTGTTGATCCACTCTATACAGACACGTGAGCGAATGCGTAATCCGCTAAATAAGAGGTAATGTGTGCTCAACGGCATCTGAATTGCTGATTGTCCGTCATGAACCGCAATGGTTAAGAATCCTTAACAGGTCGTTCTTTCAGACACTTCTTTTATGACAGAGGATACGTTAAAGTGCATTAACATTCGGAGAGAACCACTGAATAGGTAAATTGCCTTTCAAAATGTCCTCAAAGACCTCCGAACACTAGACTATATCCGTCAGAACCATTGTAAAGGTTGTTTTGTTCTGCACATGACCTGCTGAGTATCATTGGCTGAAAAAAGGATTTGTCTCTAGCAAACATACATAGCAGCGCTAGATGAAGGTTCTTTGGTAGTGTACTTTCTTTTTGAACACATCATTTAGGAAGCATTTAGGAAGCCTTGAATATGAATATCATCAACAAGCCTAAGGATCTTCAGTTTTTCATTCTTTTATTTAGAAATATTTGTATATCTTTTGTCTGGTGATAGGTGGTCATCCAGGTATTCTCTTTACCAATGACAAGAGTCCACGGCCTATAATCATTTTAAGTTTATCTCCTTAAAGGAACATTTGTTTTGCACAGGAATGAAATGACAACAATGCTGTAGATCTGCTCTCCTTTCACCAAACTTATTGGGGACATTTCTAATTCATGTACCTCACTGCAGTATCCCCGAAGACGTCTCAATTTCTCTCTTTTATTGATATTTATGGTGTGATGCTGTCTGGGTGCGGGGACTGTGACGGCTCTCTCTCCAAAGCAGCACTCGGATTGTTTGCTTCTCTGTGGAAAGCAATAATGTGTTTGTCACCTTACTGCCAAATGCCATAGACTCCACAGTTCATCTTTTTGTGTTCCATTTTCTGCACAACAAAGCAAAAATATGTCCTACTTTCCCATGACAGGTATGGGAATAGATGGGGATTTGGAATCAGAAATCTTAAAGCTGCCAGCCATTATTACAGAAACAATTGGCACAACGGTTTTTTTGTTGTTGTTTTTTTAAACTGATGAATGACCAGGCTCTACATTAATAATGGTCTTCAGAGATGAATGTCAATTCAAATATTACATCAGAAGCAAGACAAATATTAAAGTTTCAATATTACATGAGCTGCACAGAGAAAAATGTTTGCTGCCCACGGATACCTAAATATACTACACATATTCACGTTTAGATTGATTGATTGGGTGATTCACATTTGTATTTCATGTGTAAATCTGGTTTATTACGACTTTTATTTCGCTCATTGTTTTTCTGTCTTCGGTAATGTTGTAAAAAAATGGGGGAAGGGAACAGTCACAGTTATTTTTTGGATTTTAAATTTTTGCACTTTCTGGTTACATGCTAAAATGAAAGTGGGGCAGAAAAGTTATTAAATATTTTGGTTCTCTGCAGGTTTAGTGAATTCAATTACTCAAACTGTAATAAACCAGTACCAAGAGACACTTCACGGTGTGAAATTCGCAAAAACACAGGTTCATTATTTTTGCAGTGTTTCTTAAGTAAGAATGTTCTTTCATCAACTGCGGTTTTTGAAACTGTAAAAAACTTTTGCTATCGCATCAAAGTGGCCTGCCCAAGTTTCTCTCATGGCTTTTTTAAAATATTAGTTTACAGACTGACTTTTTGGATACTAAGAATATTTGAGTGCACAATTTTGCTGTTTCATTGAGGAAATTAGGAGTGTTTGCGCGTTTCATTTTAGGTACAAATGTGGTGATTTGACTGCTTGCTCGTCTTGCCTTTTTGGGGCTTGTCACGCTCTTGCAACTGTGTGGTGTCAGATGTCAACAAATCAGCAGAAATTGAGACCAAAAGAGGAATAAACACTCTCTTTCAGACATTTATTTTACAACACATACAATTTATAGCGAGCACACTGGTTAGATATAAAAATGGACTAAGTCAATATTATGTTAAGAGAACCAAGCATGCACTGTAGCTAGTTTAGAAATCCTTATTTCCCCATCAATCACGTGCTAAAATTACCAAAAATACATTAAATAAAGACGGGGAAAAAAATGAATAAATAAAAATGAATAGTCCGGTTTAAAGTTTAGATGCTTTTAGTTTGATGGGGCTGTAGAGTAAAACAGCACAGACCAGTTTTATTTGCCACTTACGATGCTCGTAATGTCGTTGCAAAGATTTTGAGCGAGTTGTTCATGCTTTTATCATGTCTCCATTAGATTATTGCAGCTTACTATACCTAGTTTTAGAAAAGTCATCCCCTTGTCGGCTCCAGCAGGTACAAAAAGCATGATCCCATAGCAGCAGTCCTGGACCTCCCTCCACTGACTTCCTGTCCAAACTTTTAAATGTGTTGGCTCCATCTTATTTGTCTGATCCTTTACATCTTCAGACTCCTGCCAGAATAACTAGATCATCCAGTGAGTTACTGCTGGACATTGTTAGACTCAGGTACAAATGCAGACGTGGTCTGGCCCTGGTGGTGGCCGCCCCTAATCGATGGAACAATTTTTTTGTGTCGCCATAGATTCAGTTTGAGTCAGACAACTCACATATTTTTCGCTATTGTGCTGTTACGTTCTTATCCATTTATTTTTCTAAATCTGCAAATACTTTTGCTTTGCCATTTTTGTTTTTTTTTGAGCCTGTACAGCACTTTGGTCAATTTAAGATGCTTATATAATGTGTTATATAAAGAAAGTTGACGAAGACATTGACATTGACATTGCATGTACACATGCAACACATCTACATTGAAGTACCTGTGTGTTTTTGAATCAACCGCTGTTGATAATTGCTGTATAAAATGACTGTTTTATACAGACTGTTTTTGTGTACGATTGATCTACTATTTTCTGATGTTTTCAGATGTTTACAAAAGACAGAAGGGTTTCATAATTAGGGAAAGGCAGGAAAAAGCATTCATTTTATGCAGTAATTGAGTTCAAAACCTACGGGTGTTTCACAGCAATTATCCACTCCATGTAACCAAACACTACATTCTGAACGTAGTTAGTGGTGGGAAAAAAACATGATTTCCAAAGTTTTGACATTCACCCAACACTGTTGCATTGTACAGATGTGTCCATCTTATTTGCCCAATTGATTGAAGGCCATACTATAGGTTAAAATATATATTGTGAAATTTTACACCCTCACAGACCAGGGCTTAAGTTAAAAAATACTGAAACTCTCCTTTAAGTGTATGTGTATGCTGTCCTTCACAGAGCCAATTCAGCTGGTCGGAAGCTCTATCTGAAATAAATCTATGACGTCTTGGATAGATTAAGATGAAGGCTATTCAAAGAGACCACTCTTCGGCGGGGCTATTCTCCACGTGTGGCCTGGTGCATTAGTCTCTAACAATGGCTGAAAGGAGCAGCTTTGCTGGAGCAGAAAGATTGGAACTTCCTATTTGATGGCTTGAAATAGAGGCAGAACTGTCACATTCAGATGGAGATCATACGGCTGGGCCTTGTTAGAATAGTTCCCCTGTAAAAATGAAACCTTGTCATCAGAAATGCCCACCCTATTCGTTACTATCTCTTTAGGGTACAGACCTAATCAGTGAACGCATCACGTGCGCTTGGCTGGATTTCGCGTGGATGCATCCAAACTTCTGTGCATCTCATTCCTATAATGACTGAACCAATGTAATCGGGTGGATGAAAGCGAGAGTGCTGCTGCTGTAGTAAGAATTATTATGTTTGATTTGTCAGCCAGTGGCGGTAAGAAAGCATCATACGTCTGCTTTGCTAAAATAAAACGCTTTCCTCAGTTTTTCTGCGGGCTTCCTCAGTGTGATCACGGAATGGAACTAATGTAAGTGGAGAGTCTGAGGGCTGAACTGTGCACTCGGGTTCAGTCTTTTATCTGAGATTACAGAAAGATAGAATAACAGGATGTGCCCCTTCATTTCTGCCATGCAGCCTAAAACTAAAACAAGTCAAAAAGATTTGTTTTTTTCAACTTTCAAAAAGCCAAATCGGATGTTTTCCATTTTCAGTTCCAGGTGTTTAAAGACTAAGTGGCCTTAACATTTTGTGGGGCTTTTCACAGTCAGACCATTGCATGTAAAATGCCTTTTTCCTGGTACTGCACAGGCAATTGAATGCTGGTTGCAAATAATCACACCACAGCTCTGTGTTCTTGATTTCCTGTGCATCTTATAATACGTGTCAGGGTCAACATTAGTCATTTTTGCTTGGTGTTTGTTTAAATACAGCCTCAGCATCAAGCATAGTGCAGTCATCCAGCTCTAGCGCATACAAGCTTTAACGTTCTATTCTAATTCAAATTATCTGCGCTTTTAATGTTTCTTAATGTTTCAGCTTTCTTTATCTGTACGGATTTCAACTTTGTGTTGCAACACCTCAATTTCCCCTTGAGGATCAATAAAGGCTTATCTTATTATGAGGGCCTAGAGGGCAGTAAGACTTTTCATTTCACTCACTGGGTTAATATTGACTAACTGAAATTAAAAAAAGCAGCACTGGATCAAAAGCAATGCCCATTTCTCTTCTGTTATTGCTGACGAGGAGATCCACTGATAGCTTGAACGCGTCTTGATGGGATTCAGCGATGTTTAAATGAAAGATTGGATGGCTTGCTGGAGCTGCCATTGAGAACACAAATATTATCACTCAAAATGTTTTTCTTTCTTTTTTTTAAAATACCATATATTACATAATCGAATATGACTCAAACAACTCCTCACAGCTCGGCACGCATTGTGAATTTAGGATCAGACGCGTTCTGCATAAAGCACAGTGATGTCCACTGAAAGCCCATTCTGACTTGGGGAGCATATTGCTGCTAGATATAATGATCCTAGAGCAAGGAGAGGTTAAAAACTAAAAAAAACGACTAAATAATAGTTGCTGTGGCACAAGACAGCCATATGAGCATCACAACTCATCGTTTTGAAGCAACACCAGCCTAACGTGCTTGTGATGGGAGCGAAGAAATACAATGCTAAACAACTATTTATGTATCTTTTTTTATAATGAAGAAGGTAGGTTTTACTCTGCTGCCTCATATTGCACTTTAGTTTAATAATTTGATTTTGTTTAAAAATCGGACTAAATGTTTATTCTAATTAAAGAATATGGACACATAATAGAGGGAAGGCAAAGTTACTTTGGTGACGAGTCAAAAAATGATCCACGGCTCAAAAACTCTTTGATCCAAACCGTGAGTTTAGTGATCTGTTACATCCCTCACAAAAAGCGATAAATCAACTCAGCAACGTTAAAAACTTGACATGCTGCCACCAGAAATGATGGTGCTGTCAAACGGGGCTGTCCCGTTTGTGAATGAACAGCCATGTAGTTCAGTTAGCCCAGCTGACACGGGCTCGTAGGGTTGTACAAGCACAGGTTTAAAAACGGTGAGTGACGAAAGGATCAAAGATGATGTCCTGCGTGCTCTGTGCTTTACCTCTCTGCGAGCAAAACAGGCCATTTCATGCCACGTGAAGGCAGCTTATCAGTTTGCAACAAGGTTAGCATGGCTAAGAAATGCTTTTGCATAACTCAGGTCTCTTGTTAACTTTTGATCTCCTTACAGGAAAAAAATGCATTGTTACTTGATGCTTTTGAGTAGAGAATAAAATAAAAATATAAGAGGCAAGAAACATGCAAAGGACCTGATGTAATTATCAGATAATCAATTATGTATAGGCTTTATAGTGAAGTGATGACTTGAACGCATGAATGATAAATGTAACAAAGGGCTGAAATGTAACAGGCCAGTGTGAACAGATGGAAACACCATTTAATACTGCAAGATTTCTGTGGCAGCCACTTAGAAAATATCTTGAAATCAAGAACAGTAGAAGGTTACTTCACATCTATTCACCATGAAATGGCCAATGCTGGATACTGATGATAATTATGTGAATAACATTATTCCATCTGATCCCTCACACACTTAATGCTTGGATTTAAACCATAGAGCAGAAAAAGATGCCTTCGTGCTGGGAATACAATTTGCAAGGATCTAAGCCTACATTAATTTTGGATTTCATACATCTGCAGATAGGAGACAGACTTGACTAATTAGCTCCATGCATGAAGATGTGACCCATTTGTCTACTTCCACCTCTCTGCTCTGAGCTGCTGACCCTGTTTTGATGCTTGGGGAGATGAGCGTCTCTTAAGCTCAGCAGCCTTCACCTTGTCTACCTGACAAATGTCTCTGATGCTCTCTAAAGATTTCAGGCTTCATACATGCTAATAACTGGACTTGCTGGCAGGGTCCCACGTTAAAATCGTTAGAGGGCTCCTTGGCAGCATTTAACAGGTATCCATAGAAAGAGCAAGTCTCCCATCCAGGTCTGTCAGAGTCTCTGCACTCCTTTGTTGCTGCTGTAACACGTTGGCTTCCTGGCTTCACACTTTGTCATATTTGGCCATGCTTGACTCAGATGTTGCTCTCAATCTGCCCAGGAATGGGAAAACAGTCTATTTTTAGACTTCTTAGCCTCTTTGTGTATTTTCTACAACAAAGTGGTGGTTGTTTGTCAGTGTGCCTTTCTGTCCAACACCATGATACAGATGCTGTTGTCTTGACACCCACTGACCGGGATTATGTGGGATGTGGCCCCCACACATTCATCTCATGTACCCCATTCAGGGATTTACTGACTTTGATGTCGCGCTGCTATCTGGTCGGACTGTGCAGCTGTTTTGAAAAACACATCAAAATTGAATGTGTACTTTATTGATACTGAGCGCCTCCATGTCTCCATTTATAGCTGATGATCTAAAAGTGCAGTGTTACTATTTTTCAATTTGTGATCTACTAGTTTTCCGTTTCATTACTCTAAAATTTGACCCGTTAGTGCATTTAGGTCACTGCCTCAACCCAATCCCATTCCTGTCCCAGCCTCGGTTGTGAGTAAATAAAGGCTACTGCTGCTCCGGACCAAGATCGAGCCCGGTGCGTGCTGTTTCACTAGTGCTGCCGAAAGTGAAGTGGTTATTCCTGAATACATCACCCTTCTTCCCACACAGAAAGATAGAAGAGGCTGCTGGCTTGTGACTTGCTCTGAGCTCCAGCTAGCTCCAACATTTGGTTTCTGTTTTTTCTGTTTGATGTCCCCCCGCGGTGTACTTTGGTTTTACATGTGTGCATTTATAATTTCAAGTGTTGCAAGTATGCAGATGACAGCGTTTTTTTTAATTACGCAGTGAAACAGATTTGTGTCGGTGGGCTGTTAAAGAAGATGTTGGAAGAGCTACCTTATGCTTTAGGGTTGACAAGCTTCACATAAATCCTGTAAAATCTAAATTCTCACCCTTTAGTCCGTCGTAAAAACTACTTATAGGCGTAACAGTGATGTATGCCCAATGGTTACTCAATCCCCTGCTTTTGTGTGGGTGTGTGTTGTGTGTTGTGGTTGTTACAAACAGGGGAATCAGAGAACAGTATTGAAGAGTTTGGTAAATTAGAAGTGAACTTAAAGGAAACATGCAGCACAGATTGAATATATATATATATATATGTATGGGCATGGACAGTACAAATATAATGTGATTTATTATAAAAGACAAAACTAAACCTATCTGTGCGATACTGTATTTGTTTTCCATCCATCCCATGCATGGCACAATTAATCACACCGTTAGTATTAATGAGCATCCTTTATTAATCTGACAGCGTGTTACATAAATAGTCACAGCCTTGTAGTGTAGCTAATAGGGCCTGACCACAATGTGTAAAACTAACACTAAGTCTATCGTGCAGTGATGCACACACATATCTACGTGCAAGCAAAAGTGTGCACGGACCTGGCTGACTTCAGACATTTTAAAGGTGATTTTGCAAGTACATGAAGCATGAAGTTTTATTCCCACAGGACATTTTAATTAACACATTAAATATTACAACATGGTGAAATATTAATGTCACACGTAGTTCTGCACCCTCCCCTTACTGAGTATAAAAGCTAATTCTGTATACAGAGGGGATTTTTTTGTTTGTTTGTTTTCTGTGTTCAGTTTTATATATAATGTAGTTTGGGGGATTACTAATATTGTTTAGAATAAAATGAGCTGCTGTGTCTGATTTGCTGCAAGTATTGGGAACTGCCAAAAGCACTGCAGACAGGGCTGCTTTCTTTTTTTTAAGTATGTTTTGGCTTTCATTAAATGTGACCTTCTGTCTTGGGATGGAGTGATAGATGCTTCTGGAGGACATTCTGTGGAAAAACTGTATGGTTTAAAGTTCAGCTGCCAACAAACGACACCAACGATACGGCTTCCTGAATGAGCCGGTTTGCCTTTGTTGATGCGGCATCAACATCAAGGGCACACAAGCTGTTGACAGCAAATGCAGCCAAATACTACGAGCCAAATGTAAAAATATACCAGGTCATAAAGGAGATAAAAATAGATATTAGATTGGAAAATGACTGGAAAAAAAATGGACTGTGTAGCTCATTTTCATTCAAGCTTTACAAAAATCTTTATTCATTCCTCAACGAAGGCTAAATGTCTATTTAATGTTATGTAATTGACTAGAATGTTAGAATGTATTATAAAACTTTGTTAGTGAAATAGCTTTATAATACAATAGCAGAGGGCATGATGGGAAAGCAGTGGAAAACATGTCCCCGATAGCAGCTGACTGGCAGTGTATTTGGAGCTCCATCACAAGTGGTCAGAAAAGCATCGTGTAGTTTTGTCATCTTAATCGGTCCTAGCAATCGAATTCCACACTGTGGTCTTCAAATCAAAAGCAAAGTCAACAAAGCTAAATAAAAAAAGTGAACAGGGCTATGATACATACATGAGTAAAAGAAAACTCTGTGCATATAAACTAAGAGAAAAAAAGCTGTTTGACAAGATGATTAAAAACTGCACATATACATGTACCTGCACCACAATTTGGCTATCAGTTGTCACAACGGGGAGCTAATGGACAACGGCTGTGGCTCTTTAACTGGAAATGGCCTGAAAATCAGAGTAACGTAAAGGTAATTAGCACAGATGTCATTTAAATTAATGCAAATGATCACCCACATCAGAAAGTGTGATATTGCCATTAACGTTAAAGTAATGCATTTAGAGATGTATTTTTTAGTTTCTAAATGTTGCCCATTATACCAGGCCTGACTGATACATGCAGTCTGAAGTGTTTCACATTCTCTTACCAAATTGCAACATTTAAACTCAATTATAAAATTAATTTGTTTTTTTAATTATTAAGTTCTTTTTCATTCAATTTCTATTTAATATGTATTCTTATGCTGCATTTATGTGTCTGTTTCCTTTCGCTGTATTTTTCTTCCATTGATGTTTTAATATAAAAAAAAATCTGAATTGGTTTTGTACAATCTTGCCTCAAAATAAGAAAATACTCTATCCATAATACTCTATCCATAATAACAACGTATTCAAGATAATTTGACATATTTCATTGTTATATATCTTTAAGTTAGCAGTTATTTGTTATTTTCTATTCGAGATTTTCCTCACTTTTAAACTAGTTATTCAAACTAGTCAATCTAAAAACTCACATTAATAAAAAAAAACCAACATAAGTTTTACCAATTTTATTTGGTTATTTTTTATTGCTTCCCTTCCCACAGTGAGCTGGGATGTGAGTGTAATCCTATTATGGGTTGTGCTTTTTTTTTTAAGTTTGTTATGTTTAAAAGACTTTTGACAAGTTTTCGAACTGATGAATCTAACGGCATAAAGTCCTATTTGAAAGTCAAAAAAAATCAAAAATATTGTGAATTAAACTGTATTAGAACTTACTCTCTCATTTTTTTTCCATTTTGGGTACGAATGTAATGTCTCGTCAGAAAGGGCACTTAAAAGACCTGAGAGTGGAGGCAAAAGGTCTAATAGTTTCTTTTCTCCCAGGTCTCCCTGTGCCATTACTGCGGGCGTTTGCTCTTCACTGGCAACAACCTTGGCCGTATTGTGTGACTTTCATTCCACGTTTGGCTTAATTCAGGTCACGGCGGACACAGAGAACGCACTAAATGTTCTTTGGCTAATCTTTTCAGTGCGGCGGTGGACACAGCTGAAGCTGGATCAGCCTTTTGTGCACTAAGGACTGTACCATTGTTTCCTCCATAATGCCCGACACCGTGCATCATTCCGCTGAGTTGCTGAGAAAATCATCCCGGCTGGCGGCAACAATGGCGATGCACATGGCTGATCTGATTGCGGCGCAGGACCGCTCGCCTTCATCTGTAACGCAGGAAAACAGATCATGTAGCTTGAGCTCTTATCTTGGAGATGGATGCTGACAGCTAACACAGGCTCCCTGCCTCTCTACCTCCTCCCATTCCATCCTCCCTCCAGCTGTTCTCCTGCTTTGCCTCTGTCTTTTTCTGTCATCAATATTCCACTCTTACTCCTCCACTTCTCTCTGCATGTTCCTTCTCTACCTCTGTCCAGCCCATCCCATCTTTCTGTTCCACCTTTTTAACCTCTCCCTCCTTTCACCCATCGCCTCAGTATAATTTCCCTCCCTGGTCACGCTTTCCATCCTAAATTAATAGCTTTACCTCCTGTCGACGCTCCCCATCGCCTCTCCTCTACACTTCAATCCACACTCCTCTTGCAACAATTTCTTGCTTTATCAGTCTCTCCTTTGCGTTAGACGTTCCCGTCGCCCGATTTCAAGAAGATAGCTTCTCCCACTGATGCTATTTTAAGCCCGTCATGCATTTTCTCCCTCCTCTTGTCCTCCGTGGAGCGCTGGCTACCACAAAGAGGGACATGAAACATGCATTCTTCCCTCACAACCAGACTTTCTCTTCCTGATTGGGACTTTGAAATCAGTATAATTAGCTTTATTGTCCGGGGAAGACAGAAATAGCACAGAGAAATGCAGATTTCTCTCCATATGCCTTTGCGAAGTAGATGATTTAATTATCTTGAAGTTTTGTCAGAAGACTCGGACAAGGTAGAGGACAAGAATTTCCAGTTAAACGTGGATCTTACTGTATATTTCTTTGTGGGAAGAATTCCTGCTCCGTCTCCATCTTCTACTGTACGTGATCGGCCTCTGGCTCAGTCCCAGTGAACACACGCAGAGCTGAACCCTCATAGACTTTAATAGGCATCATCTGCATGATCAGTGAAATTGCCTGTAATGATGGTTTATGAGGACTGGCACAGCAGAGTTTGAAGTAATTATCTCAGGCAGAGGCCTTTCCCAGGCCAGCAAAGTGCACAGTTGGAGCCATATTTCATAGCGCCTGTTCTGTTCCTGAATGTAATAATCTCATTTTATGTTATTAGTCAACAGTCCTCCAGATTTTAATTTTATGTATGGCAAGACATGATGCCTCCTCCTATATACTATAGCTATATCTTTCAGTATGCATTTCCATATATGTATATGCAATATTAATTATGCTCTGCAACCATCCTATCAGCATCACTGTTTTCACAGTGTACAGACGTCCATGCAGTGCTTAAAAAACTTGCTTTAAGCATGATGCCTCATTCTCCTCTTGGCCCAATCATCTGTATGCCACCAAACCTTTAAATGTCCTCTCTCTCTCTCTCTGCTGTCTCTCAGCTGTCATTACAGAGCGGCACAGCCCACCTCCACCCCTGCACCGCCTCTTCGTTTAGTGTCTGGCATCTCCAAACAAGCCGTCAGATCAGAAGATCTCAACCCAGACATCAAGCTCCGCTCCTCATCCCCTCCACTCTCCTTTTTATCGTCACTCCTGACTGAAATCTTACTGTTAGTTTTCAAAGTAAAAGCCGATGGGAGGCGGATGTAAGTACGAGACTCAGTCGCTGTACAGAATGTTATGTTTATTGGTTGTCATACGTTTCCAAAATGACTATATGCTTTGTATCTAAAGACTCTCAGATGAATTGTACAGTCTCTAGAGGCAGCAACACCTGGAATACAGGGCGAGTCTCACCACAGATGTTTGACGGTCAACACAAAAAAATCTGGTTAATTTCTGGAAATCTAAATAGAATTCTAACATGAGCAGAAAAGAACAAACTTTAATTGGCAGGTTTTAATATCGCTGCATGAAATAGAATCAACTTGTGATGTTCTGAAACGTTCACGTGAATGTGAATCACGTGCCCCCGGTGAGAATCACCCTGTTTTGCAGGAGTTTTATTTGATAATGTTATACAACTGTGGAGGAACAGCAGACACTATCAACACATTTGTGCTTGTTCTTTTTTGTTTTTTTCCAAGTTTTCTTTTTTCTGTTAAATATCAGGTTTTGACATAATCTTTTTCCACAAGAACAGACTAAGTAAAATCTGTTATAAGTTTTGTATACCAACATGCTCACAATGTTTCTGAACCATTTTTTCTTCTTTTTTTCTTTAGCGTCGGAACAACATTAATCGAAACGGCCACCCTTTTTGGCTGGAACTCTTTGTGCCAGATCCACCATGGTGGTTTCAGAATATCACGATCTTCTTTGAGGCCTGCCGTCGCTTGCGCAGGCTCTGCTAGCAGGGCGTAACAATCACTTTGAGAACAAAAATCACAGACTAGTCGGGCACTCCAGAACAACATAAACAGACAAATCAACATCAAATCACAGTCTCTCCTCCTCTGCATACATCGCAATTGATTTTTAAACAAAACGTCAGTCATTTATCAATAAGATTTACAATAACAGTTGTTCTTTTCTGGCCAGAATAAATAAATGTCATGTGCTCTATAGGTGAAAACTGGTCAGCATGATGTACAATCTTTCTGTGTTACGTGTGTGAGGTGATTATTAACATCTACTTTTCAAATACTTTCTTTTTTTGTGTGTTTCTTTATCAACTTTATACATTGTGCAAAAGGAGCTGCAGTTGTACTCCAGAAGGCCACCAGGTGTCTTGGTATTCATTTTCACTCTTTGTTGAACAGCGTTTCTAATTTTGCGCTCTGATTTCTGTGACTAGAATAGATAGTCATTTTGTTGATAAATGGTCTAAAATTAAAGCAAACTCAACAGTAGCCAGTGCATGCAATCCCTCTTTCAGACCGCTTCCTTCATCAATCTGGACAGCACGTGGAGCTAACGCCTGCAAATGTCAAAAAAAACCCAAAAAGCTATGAAATGAACAAAGCTATGAACACAATCTTGTTTGTACCAGCTGTGTGGTGCTCGGATCATTTGGCCAGATAATAACTGTACCAGAAATCTATTGTCTGTCAAATGCTCAAAGTTTTTCATCACACGCCCTCATAATTTGCAATTGGTTAGCATGAAGCTACCGTATGTGTGTAATCCATTTACTGTATTTAGAGATGGATGATTGTTGAACTGCAGCCAGAGTTCTGAAATGTCCCTGGCCAGGACACTGAGAGCCAAAAATGGTGTCTTGCTCCTTACTCCTAACTTAGCTGATACCATCCGTCTATGTGATTCCACTTCTGAGGAGTCAGCAGACTTGAAATACATACTATACTGTATCCTTCTATAAAATCAAGGAATCTCAGCCTGTTTTTCCCCCACTCTGCGCTTTCTGCGCCGTTTGGACACACAAGGTGTTCGATAACAAAAATCTTTCCATTTGTACATTGAGAACTTCCTCTTCTGCCCTCCTGAGCAAAAACACGGACAGCGGCGCACTCTGTTTTTGCGTCCCGCATTGTGGTCAAAGATGGAATTGCATCTGTTACAGACTTTAGCCCCACCAGTCCAGAACAACCATTGTAGTAGTAAATGTAATTCACTATCAAATCTAAAGATGACTTCTCCTCTGATCAGCTGGTTTTAATTAGTTCATTAATGCCATGGAAGATGGTGTGAAATGTCATGATTTTGGCCACTGAACTCTGGGTGGGTGGGTGCGTGGCCGTGAACTGGGTTCCACTGCCTGGTTGCCTCTGAGCAAACTCTAGCTCCCAATGTGCAGCGCAAGATGGCAGCACTCATGTCCTGGATATTTTAACTTCATTTTTGAACAACGTCCAGAATTAGTGAAAGGTCTCCCATTTCTTTTTGTGTCAATCGTGTAATCCAGCAGACCAGAAAAACCACGAGTACAAGGACTGGACAGTAAAGTCCAGTCGGTTTGGTTGTGTGTTGACTCTATACTCCAGCACATGAGACTTGGAATGAAGCAGACTGTGCTGTTCTGATTTTTATCTTAACTTGGCATTCCCACAAGGTAATGTGGCCTCCGCATGAAGTTGTCTTTATCAATAATTGGCTGCGGATCCTGTCAGCGATGCCTCTCTGAGGCCTCTGCAGCAGTTGTCAGTTCTTGCCGTTTTGAGGATTTGATCTGGTATATTTCTAATCTGATATTTAGCAGTGGATGATTCAGTTTTACTGACCTCACTGACTTCATTAATTCATAAACACTCTGTTGCCTGGTTAGAATCGTTGTTTTTAATGAGGGATGGCTGATATGAATGTCACACCGATAACCTAATATGGATGCGAGCACATCTCAATCACTGTTAGAAGCTGAAAGTCAGCAATTTCACATCATAGTCTTTGTTTCCTTTGAAAGCTAATGTCCTGGAGCACAGAGCAAGAACAACAAAACATACTTCCTGCCTGCAGGGTGACAATTGAATCTTTGTACCCGTTGGTTGAAAAACAAATTTCCTTTTTTGGTCGCGTACTGACCATACATTTTCAGATCCGCTGGTTGCATTTCAGCATCACTGAAATATGCTGGAACTCCGCTGTCTTGAAAAGTGAGCATCTTATCATCTGTTATCGTGGTAAATATATATGGTACGGATGAATATTGGTATATATGTCGTTTTTCCTTCACCCTCAATGGCCCAGCACTCTAAATGATAACAAAAGAATGGCTGCAATACATCAGCAAAGCAGCCACAGCTGGATTTGGATGTTAAATATACACACAGCATAATACACTGTTTTGTTTAGGTATGATTTATGATGTTTATTTACATATGATTTCTACTGAGGATTAACATACTGTATAATTCCAACTGATAAGATAAATGAGTCAATGTAGAAAAATAAAAGCTATTCATTGTATTGACGTGTGGAAAATGTCTTTTTTTTCCTTTTCTTTTTTTTTTTTTTTTTTTTTTTTAATCTAGCACCAATTGCAACTGTATTATTTTATACTACAATGTACCACA
This sequence comes from Mola mola, assembly GCA_001698575.1. Lineage (NCBI taxonomy): Eukaryota > Metazoa > Chordata > Actinopteri > Tetraodontiformes > Molidae > Mola > Mola mola. The sequence goes on along the minus strand of KV751332.1, from coordinate 12,544,276 downwards.
GTACACGTATGGGCACCACTGAATATAACTAAAATTTCTCACTAGCCATGAACCACTTCTTGCACAATACATTTAATGGGCAACATGCGGTCATAATCTCCTATTTTAAAGGCCTTTCATTAAAAAAATAATTCTGTTAGAACATATTTCTTTAATTTAACTTTTCTAGTAATATAACAGGATTATTTTCAAATAAACTCATCTTTGAATAAGGTTAAACTCTGCATATTGTATCATAATTTGTGTGTGCTTTTAATTCAGCGTTATACTTTGTGCTTTGCGAAAGCTATGATTGTTAAAGCCGACGTCTCCGCGCTTTCATAAGTTATGATAACAAATAATAGGAAGTCTTCTTCTGTGAAATTGCTTTCCCCTTCCAAGGTTATTCTGAACACCCACATCTTTACAATTCAGTTAAACTCCTTAATCCAAATTATAGCTTTCAGCATACCTGACTGTCGCCGTATTCATATACCGTACTGTACCTTGATTTTTTTTTCCTGAGGCCGCGAACAGACACAAACACATGTTTCTGCAAACATTTACTTATTGGCCACCACTCTTCTGAAAACTTAAACTAAACCTGAATAAACGTGTCTCAATCTTTAAATATAATGTGAGTTTGGTAGTTTCCTTCTCAAACAAAAAAAAACATCCGTTAAAACCAAACATTTTTAACGTTTCACATCGCTGCTCTCTGTCCCTCTTTTTGGTGGACAGTCTGCTGGACATTATGTTCAGTCGTATGTTTGCTCTGCTGATTTCAGTCTCTCCTAAAACGCTCACTCCGAAACACTATCTGTTTTAATAAACGAATAACTAACGCGGCAATAAGTGTGTTAAATGGAATTTACCATCACGACTTTACAAAGAAATGTTTGTATGAATGGCTGCATTTTTTTTTTTTCCTCCATAGTCACTAATATCATTCTGTTGACAACATTCAATCCTGCAAGACCCTTGTATACATATACAACTTACTGGGGAAATTAAATTGTTCATGAATGACAAAAAACTGAATACGCAAACACCTCGTCTTAACCCTGCGACTTCATTAACAACAAGACCGACATCTATCAGCTCCATCACTGTCGTCAAGAATTATTGTTTGCCGTGTGTCAACAGGCGGGGGAGAAAGAATCTGTCCGTGTTGGCTGCGTTGGCATTGTGTAGAATCCGGTCCCATTCTCTCTGCTTTTCCTGCAGATATCAAATCGAGCCTGATTTAACTCATAACTGACGGCTCTGTGTGTCTGTATGAATAAACGGTCTATAACCTGCTATAAGAGTCTCTATATGGGTCTGTTAAAACAAGACTTTGCTTTATTGGACCTACTGACATCAACATGGGTTGAGCGTCAACTCATGTTTTCCATTTCTGTCCTCCTCACAGACACTTGGGTATTGTTCCACAGGAAAAAAAAAAAAGGGCAATTATTGTTACTTTTACAACATAAAGAATGTTGCCAGAAGAACATTCACTGTGGTTGTGATGAATTTGTACCTCACATGCCCCCACACGTTGCCCCAAAATAGCTCCCTAGCTGTTTGCAACCACCCTGGCAGCAGGGCACTCTGGGTGTATTTATAC
>KV751332.1:12521679-12537610 GCA_001698575.1 Mola mola | reverse complement strand
AATAAATGCTGAACACAAAAGTGACATTTTCTTTTTGTTTTTTTTTCTTTTTGTAGCATTGCCTTAGTCGGTGGTTTAAAAAGATTTGTTGCTTCTGCCATTTGACGGACAGAATGTACTAGTATGTGTAGCTCTTATGTTTTCTTGTGTTATTCAAAGCAGTTTTTATGTAAAATACGTGATTACTTAAGATATTTCCTCGGAGTTGTCGTAGGCGAAGTTGTCTAAATGGCAGACAATTGTCAGTTTCTCCCTGTGACAGGCATGCCACGAGCCTGAATGATCCACTCACTCTAAAAAAACCCCCAAAAAATGACATTCATTTTTCACATTAGTATGGAGATGACTTGAAGACAGGCCATCCTCACCTCTTGTCACGCCCACATACATGTCAGCATTTTTAGAAAGATGTGGAATAAATCACCCGAGGCAACGAGGTGCAGGGAATGTGTCTGCATTTTAACTGAGTACTAATCCAGCACAGGGAACCTTTTCATTTCATTGAGTTGAAAAAAAAAAATCCTGCTGCTTAATCATTGCTAAAATTAGATGTGTATATACTGTATATATTTTAAATGTATTTGGTGCCAAATCAAAGTCTTTAAACATGTCCTCTAACACAATGCCTTTAGAAAGGTGTTTGTTAAATATAACCCCTTTGCTCACTTGGAGGCCATTCATAATATGCTTGCGTCTTTTGTCCCTGGCTACAATCAAATTTCATTAACACAAAAATTTAGAAGATAATTTGTGTTTTTCTCTGCTCCTGAAGCGATTTAAAAAAAAAAGAAATACTTGAGGGACAAAGAGCAAAGGCTTTGATTGTACTGAGCTGCTCCTGGGTGAGATTGTGGTAAACACAGAGAAAACTGCATTTTTGCTCAGCAAAAACCTGGTTTCAGTCTTTTTTCTTTTTTTTTTTTTTTTAAATATAACCCCTTTGCTCACTTGGAGGCCATTCATAATATGCTTGCGTCTTTTGTCCCTGGCTACAATCAAATTTCATTAACACAAAAATTTAGAAGATAATTTGTGTTTTTCTCTGCTCCTGAATCGGTCCCACTTTCAGCCCGTTTGTGCACATAAAGTACATGATGACACGTGTACATGCATCTGGTCCTCTCATGTGTGAGTAACGTCATGCTTTCCTCCAGGGGCTGAGACCTGTGTGTGTGTGTGTGCGTGTGCGTGGGAATCCATGTGTGTAGACACACATGCATGTGATGTGAGAACTGATGCTACACACGAGTCGCTCTGTGTGCTTCACTGCAGCCTCCTTTCCACCACATACATCATACATGTCTTATTCTGGTCTGTGTGTCTGTGTGTGTGTCTGTGTGTGTGTGTGTGTGTGTGTATACACCTGCGGTCATCCCTCAGTGTGTAAGTGACATTGGCCTTGGAACCTCGATCTGTATGCTGCTGGGCAGAGGAAGGGAGGCTGATGTCAGGTGGGCTTCCCGTTCATGTCATGGGAGGTGTCAAGAGTGTCGGCCGTGCCTCTGGCCAGCATCACTCAGCACGCACACACACGCACACACACACACACACACACCCTTGCTTTGTGCTTGTGTGTGTAATGGGTTACACTGTATGTGCAGCAGATGATTCATGTGATCTCGTGCTGTTTCTCTTCTTGAGAGGTGGGCAGGAGGTTGGACTCAAGTCTAATGACTGACACACACATGCACACGGACACACACACCAAATGCTCCCTGACAGGTGCTCAAGGATCTGATGTATTAATCTCAACAGAGACCTCCACTTTACAACTCTGGCCAGTAAAAAAAAAAGTCCTGGCTGCCTTATATCACACTCGCAACTAAACAGACATAAACACAGACATATACACACTAAATAAAAATCACATATTATGTACAAATTTAATTTTCAATCCATATCCATATCCATCCATCACCCTATCATTTCACTTACACTGTTCAAATATTACTCCATTTTCCCGGATGGACAAACTAATGTAATCTATCCACATAGTTTCACTTCCTATCAATATTAATAATGTACCAGGCAAATTTAAAGCAGGCCAACAACTTGGTGTAACTCAAAATCAATACATTTCATGTAAGGACTAGGGGGTTTTCACCACTACCAGATTTTTTAGTTGCTTAATTCTTCTGGTCGACTGTAAGAGAAACGTTCAGAGAGAGCTTCTACTGGACGTTGAAAATTGTATTTTGAATTGCAGAGGGTTCAAACATTCCACTACGACAAGTCAGACTATGCAGGATTCCAATTGTTTTATCATGACAAATGATGAAAAGGGCATTGTGAAGCTTCTTGATAGTTGATGCTTTGTTTGACTAGTGTGAGTGCTCTGTACTGTGCTCAAGCACGGTACACTTCCTGGTCTTGGCACAGCATTCACAGGTTCGCTATGTGGACCTGACATATAATCAATGCAAAGGTTTGAAATCATCCCTCGTTTCCTGCTCGATAAAATGGTAACGATTTCCCATCCCTAATGACAAGAAAATAAAAAAACAAAAGAAGTAAAGCTAAAGATTAGTTGATGAAACCCCTAGTAGGGACATTCCGATAGATCGGCTCGATTTTTCAGTATAAGCCGATAATGATGTGGTTGACTGACATCAGCCATCGCAAATAAGGTGACGTTCACCAATACCAGTTACTCATGATAATCTGCTTTCTCTCATCTTCTAAAATTCAAAAACGTAAAAAGATCCGCATCAGTTGTCTGGCAAACTGCTATGTTAAATATCAGCATTGGCACAAAATTTCAAATCTGTACATCCTTAATTCGATGTTATCATGTTATCTTATTTCACATGGCTCTGGTGGTGCTTGGTCAGACTTTGAAGACTCTTTCAATAGAATATACGGAACGCACTGGAGTTGTGACGCTTGTCAGCACTCTTACCTCCAACCCTCTTCCATCTCTATTTGAGATGAAAGTTTTGCCAAATCAAAGAGAATACAGATCCAGAAAGTACATCAAATTACTCTTCTTTAAACAATTCATGCAACATGACGCAAGTGTTTTGTTCCCAAAATACTGCACAGTGAGTCCAGACAGACTCAATTTTCATCTCACTGAGTTGGTTTATTCTGGGAAACATAAATGCCTCTTTCATGAGTAGAGTATTCTGTGGTCACACAAACATTAAAGAACTGTTGCCTGATACAGTGCTGATAATTACGGGCTCTGCATTCATCTGAGGATAAAGACTTCCTGTCTCTCCTCTGTTCTGCTCCTCTTCCTCCCCCTGTTCTCTCGCTCCTTCCATCGCTCCCTCTCCTTTCCCCTCCTAATGCCTGTATCGATGGGTGGGTGCCTCAGTGGAAGAGTATGGACGATTGCCCCCTGATTGATTTCTGTCATGCAGCCTCTCAGTACAGGGAGGCTGTTCACCAGAGATAAATGATGTTGGCTCAACAAAAGCAAATAACTCTCCTCTATCTACCACTGCCTCCCTGTCAGTTCTCTGTCCGTGTCCACCCTAAACTTTTCCGTCTGCATCTCTCTGGCACAGCGTCTTCCTGTATTTCTGCAGTATTTTGGCTTCTGGGTCTTCTGAGGTTTCTAACGCACCATTTATTGATGAAAATATTTTGTCACCCTGTCCTCCAATTTAGAACAAATCAGCATGTGGCTGTAAAACGCCCAACGTTAGCTATCAAAGCTTTTGAGCAAAAGCACAATTTATTTTCCTTACGGCGACTCTGGCCTTAAGTTAACTTTTATAAAGCACTTGGACATAAAACAGGAGAAAATGTTAAAATTAAAGTCTGTTCCTACCTGACAGCAAGGCCAAATGACCACATCTGCGCGAAAATGTTAGCTGCCTGCACAAGAACTATTCCATCCATACAAAACAGAGGTGCACTGAAGTTACTCCGTCATTTCTCTCCCATTTCTGTCCATCATTTCTCTCCACACAATCCACTTACTCAACCATAATACTATAATGTCCTTAATGCCTCAGATCATAAAATCTGTAATGCGTGTCACTCAAGAGGAGTGACTCTGACTGATTACCACACTTTACCACATTGTAAAGCTGAATTACTAACAGATGTTATGTCACAAATACTGAGGAAAGCTAAGATTATCGCTCAGTCTACCCTGACAAAAACAAAGCGAAAGACAGATAGAGAGAGTTTGCTCCCCCGTTGGGCATCAGACCGATGTGTATAGCTCCACAGAGAATCAATCAGAGCCGAGGGAAAATGAAACAGTGGCCGTACGCTGTGATTTTTCTGGGCCTATGGGTCTATTTTGTGGTTCAGGGCTGGTCTCAAAATGGATTTTATTTAAGTTCAAAAGCTCAGAAAAATGCTGTTTGAGTCCATAAATTCTTATTTTTTATTTTTCTTAGTGGAGCAGCTCCCAGCGTTACCGCAGGTAGCACAACCTCAGGTCAGACCACCTCTGATGAAAATCATTCTTGAGACCTTTTTAACATGTCCATATGGTGCCTTTTTATGTACTACGATTCACATAATGACTCCAATAAGCAGTAAACACGGGTGGCTCTTAACATTGCATAAATGATGCATCAACTTGTGGGCAACCTTGCTCAAATGGGTCAATGATTCAAACATGCTTGGCTGAATTCTCCCAATACCCGCCACTGTACAGCATATAGTAGATTAGTTTTAAAATTCAGCAACAGAGGGGACAGGGCGGTGACCCGTGATGTGGCAGGCCTCTAGTAGCACATTCATAAATCATTTTTCATGAAAAAAATCCTAATATGTAATGATTCGGACAAGAAATTACTTTTCAACAGCTTCATCAATGGCTTGAGAACCGACTGGGGACTAGTTTGTGACTGATTATACTTTTATTCCAATGAGGAGTGATTCAGTGATTCTGCCGGACACGACATCATGACATTGTTGTTCCAGCGGGAGTCTCAGCCTCTGGGAATTTGCTTTACATCTATGCTGTCTGGCCTTTTAGCTGCGGGAAGAAATTCACTCGGCCACATATTGATTAAACTGTCCCTGACCTGTCTCTGTCCGCAGTTGTCAGCTGCCACAGGAAGATTCAGCATATTCAGAATACAAGAGACATGCCTTCCTAAGCACCTTGTTTTGGCTGAAGCTATGATATGCAAGGTCGGCATTATAGATAAGGAAAATGAAGCATTTCTCTCTCCACCCCTCACTTTCCTCTCCCCCCGTGTCGTTCTCTTGATGCAGCACATTCAGTCCCTTGCACGGCAGTGTGAAATGATGTGTTTGACTGCTCTGCTTCTTAAACCAGCCCCTTCTTTCATGGCATCGTTTTCTCAGCCCTTGTAGCTAAGGGCCCTGTGCCTTAGTGAGTGCGTTTTTGTACTCGGGCTTGTCTTGGTTGCTGTGTTTGCTGAGTGAAAATGCCTCTCTTGCCCACGAGCAGGTGTTACATTGCACTTCAGAGAGTGACACTACGTGGTGTCGGGAGTTTTCATTTCTGGCAGCACATTTTTCTTTCCCTATTACCCTCTTTCTATGCCTCCTTCTTTCTGTCTATTGATTGCCTTTCACTCTCCTTCACCTCGAGTCTGTACTGGAAATGTGTTGTGTGCTGTCCATTACAATAGCCGCAGCATTCTAGTTTGGAAATGTGTGGAAGAAATGGAAGAGAAGTGGAAGAATATATAGTTTGCCATACAGAGGCAGACTGGGAGGATTTTGCCTTGGAGATTACAAAAAAAACCAAACAAAAAACAACCTGGCACAATCTTTAACAATGATAAATGGATTCATATAACTCCTTTAAAGTCTGCTTGACTCTTCAAAGAGCTTTATAATGTTTGTCACATGCACCATTTCATCATATACGTGTAGAAGTGTAGCATCATCTGATTTGGGAATAAGGGAACCATTCACACCGTTCACATACAAACGGCACAACATCAGGGGGAAATTGGGGTTCAACCCTCACCCGTTGTGAGCTCAGAGACACTTTGGCACGGTAACTGCAGGGGTTGCGAATCGAACCACTGATCCTCCAATCGGAGGACGAGTGGGGAAAAAAGGTGACACCACTAATTTCAGGTTGAATGTGTAGATTGAAAGTATTAATATTAGCAAGGTAGGTGGAGAACAGAATAAGGCAATGAGGTGGCAAGAAAAACAGAAAGGGAGCAGGAAAGTTTACACCACTGACATAAGTAAAGATGCACGATGTGTCATCATTTCCTCCAGTGAAACCAAACCAACCAACCAAAGTGAAGCTGAAATAATCAGTGTATAAGTGACTGGTGACATCATTTGTACCCTCAGTCTGCACTGTAGCAACCACAAAAGGGAGCCATGTTATTGAGTTCCTTCCCAAACAACCGCCCATCCAATCGTGAGAACTTTGTGAAGTTGTACCTCAGTATATGTTTCACTAAATAGGTAAATTATGAATCTTTTGGTGCATCAGTGCCACATTGTCCTCAGCATTAGGATTGTAAAGAATTTGCAAGAAACTGTTTATTGTGAAGAATGAACTACATGGACTTGAAGGCAATCACTTCTTTTTGTAGGCTGTCCAAAGACCTACCTGTTTTATTTATATCTGCGTAAAATCTCGTAGAATTGTGACTTTTTTTCTCATAAGATTACAACTTTTTTCTTGTAGCGTTCTAACTTTTTTCTCATAAATTTAGGAATTCATTCTCAAAATCCACATCCCCAAAAAAATCACCAATGTGGCCCCTAAAACTCCATTGTAAACTACCGAACCATCTTTCAGGACAATTTATTTGAGTTTTATAGTTTGCACAAAAGGCCCCCCTGAAATAATGGAGGGGGAGGCGTTTATGCAGCCCACCACCAGGGGGCGATCGAGGCACTCTGTCGTCACACTTGGTGAGCTCACATGTTGTCCATTTTTCTTCAGTAGTGTGAACATTAATGGGACATTTATGCCCTCACAAGCACTGAAACTAATTGTAAAAATGGGTGCTTAGTTAAAAACTCTTCAGAGTTGCTGCGCCGATGCTGCAGTCACCATGAAGCCTTCCTCTTGAAGACCATTCCCACTGATTACTAATCAAGCCTCCTCCTACTCCTCCTGAAACTGGCAAAGGGCTCTTCTGATATTCATTTACAATACTTGTGCAAGTCATCAAATTTAAACTGCCATAGCCAGACTGCTCTCTGAAACATTCACCCTGATGCAAATTAATAATGCTTCCCTGAGAACCCACCAACTCTGGAGTGTCTCTCGCAGCTCGCAGAGAACGGCGGGGCATCGGCGCTCAATCTGTTGCTGTTTATATTTACGAATTTCTCTTAATTACCCGGTTTATACTAGTGAATGTATGAGAGGACAAGTGGAAATTGCAGCACTTCTGTCCGACTTTGAAGACATGAATCAGTTGCTTCGATGCGGCTCCTCTTTCAGAATACACATGGTCAAAAGTTGGCAGGTAAGACTTTCATTTTATTATTACATCAGTTAGCTACACACTATGTAAAATGTGTGTCCTCAACATTTTTATCCCCAAGTTGGCCAGTTGGGAATCTATTATACCATCCATCAATGTGTAAATCTGTAAATCAATCTTACATCTACTATTTCTCCATTACTGTTTGATCCATCTATTGATTAGTAGTTCATCTATCCATCTCCTCTTTCATCTAAATATACAACTTTGCTTATAAATTAGGATGGGAAATATGGACTTTATTTCAAAAACCTAAATAAAATACTGATAAAGGGCATTTATCAACATATTATTTACACAAATATCAATCAAAAAAAATCCACGAATGACAGTAATAACTGCAGCAAATGAGGAATTTAATTCTGCAGGCCTGTACCAAATTCAAATATCCATGTGTGAATGTGACTGTGTTGCCTGTGGGCTAACATGTGTGATTAAAGGGAGGCTATGAGCAGGCGATTCTCTGCAGTGAGAAAACAATTAATGTGGTTTTTAATCTGAAAGCAACCAAGCAGGCAGCCTGAAGCAGCAGAAAGCGGTAAAAGTGGCTACGGACCCACATTAGCTATAAATATACAGCTATGATGGAGGGTGAACAGGTTTGTGACAGAAATACCAGAAATATTTTAGCTGAGTGGTGTGATATAAAATAGGACCTAAATTATTTCACAGAAGAAACAAGAGATTCTGATTAAACCTCACAAAAAAACAACAAAAAAGAAAATGCTAGTTGGATGTTATGTCATGAATCCAAAGATAAAACCATGAAGATTAAGAGCTTCCAAACTGTGAACATTTGCACAAAGTGTGCAGACATGTGTGCACACACCAGTTATGTATACAGCTTATTACGCTTACGTTGAGCTTGTGGTAATGAAAGGGAACACTGCATATTGCTCCTGGTGCTCTGGCTCAGTGTCCAGTACTGAATTATCTCTGATGACAGCATGGACAAACACGCTGTAATCGGCAAACAATTGCGCGAGCATTATCGCCACCCCGCAGCGTGCTCACCGGCCTCTATCTCTCTCCCTCTGTCACAAATGTTGGCGCAATATCCAACTGTTACAAACATACGGACACACAGATACTCAGGTGAATCTGCTTGCGGATCGCTGACCGTTTCCTCCTGGCTGTAGTAACCGAGACGTGACCCTAACTCTGTCCGTTACACTTACATCTGGGCGGGATGTGAGGTTAAATGCCTCTTGGTTTCACTGAATTCTATGATTATCGTCACTCGAAGGAGGATTATCCATCTTAAATCTTTTAAAAGATGACTTCATTATTATTTGGTTTCATCAGGAGCAATAATGAGCCTCTCATTTTCCCTCTATTTTCTTTTCCCCTCTGGTCACCATCAGTCTGATTTTGTTGGCTCGTGGTTTCATCCGTTCCCACTCTTTGTCTTTGTCTTGCCCATCTGTCGTATGACCCCCTTATCACTCTCTAGAGTGCCTCCACAGACTTCTCTCTCTCTGTCTCTTTTTCTTCTCTTTCTCACTTTGTAGTTCATTCATTGTCCTTTGGTGACCACTCTAACCACACCGTCGAGCTCTGTCTTCGATGGGTGCTGCTTTAAATACATTTTTTTACCGTGGTGATGCATGCAGTGAGAGATGGGGAAAAACCTTTTGGGTGTCCGTAATAATGAGCGCCACCGCTGGCCTGCGCCCGGGGAGACATGGTCTATCCAATGTTGTCCGAGCATGTGATGCCAGACCACAGCTGTACGGCACTGAACGCACCTCAGCTTATAAAACATTCATACCTGTGACGCCGTTGCCCATGTTATCAGTTACACCTACTTGGTGGCTGATGGGAACCGCTTCAGCCCGCAAGCAGTCCGGAATCTATTTTTCTGCGGTAACCCAGATCTCAGATAGGTGCAAGTATTATTGTTTGCCTGTAAACATGCGAGGTGAGTTGTGTTGTGGATTGTCCTACAAAAAGGTATTCTGAAGCGTATGCGTACATTTTAAACCCTGCATGTGCTCTTATTACCTCTGCCTCTCTGGAGATGTGCTGTGGAACAGGAAAGAACCCATTACATTTGATGCAAATTAAGTTGTGTCTTGTTATCCCACTCGTTATTAATATGTTCCTGTTGTGTCGAATGTCTTGGTCAATGCAGCAGTTCCCTTAATCCGAGGAAGTTGATTATCTGATTGATCAGTGTCATTCCAAGTTGTTGAATACTGACCCAAATGCATCAGGTGCGTCACTAATATGCCCCATAAACCAACTCGTCAGTATTTGATGACCCATGACTCAATATCCTAAACTCTGTCATATTTCCGACAGACTGCCCCTGACTGCTCACGGTTGTGTTTATTGTCATTCTTAAGAGGCAGAAGACACTGTTGTGCAGGAAAACCCAGAGCGGTAATGATAAAACCATGTTCAGGTTAATCAAGTCACACGACTTGTCTGTCGAATCGTGGCTAAAATTACGAACATGAAACTGAGCCGCTTGTAAGCACAAGAAGGTGGAATAGTGCAGAAAACACACAGCCAGAGGCACTGCTTGTCAACAGGCAAGGCAGCCAGCTGCTTGGGGCCCACGAGGGCTGACAAACCACAAAACCACAGCAGCGGTTCAAAACGTGCAGAGTTTGTAATGACAATAAAGAAGGGGGCCCATATGACTCCCTCACTCCTGATGAACTGCTAACAATACCATCCATTTGATCTTAGAAGTCAGAAATATAAGTAAAAACTGTACATTATAGTGTGTATTAGCAACTTGGTCTTGTTCTTGTATAATTAAATCAACCATACCCAAAGATTTGCGCAGCTTCCATCCGTGGACAAATTGTCATGTTGCTTCATGCAAACTATCATGTAGTGTGTCGTTATTGCCTGGTAACTCGTAACAGGTAAGTGGAACAGACCGTGAGCACTGATTATATATGATACTTGTTTTCGTCATAAGAATTTATTGTCTTTATTTTTCCTGAAGTTATCTAACTAAATTTGTATTGTTCTGGTTTTTATTGCTCCTCATATTAATATTTTGAAATTACCAGTTTTTTAATGTTTTTATGTATTTATATTTTGAAAATAATAGTAATGGGAACTGCAGTTTTTATTTGGTGTCACATCGGCCCCTTTTGCCTTTAGGGTCCCAACAGACTGTAGAATTGCCACTGTACATACCTGAAAAATGTCTAGATTTTATATTCTATTGAATAAATGAGCTTATTGGTGCTTTTATTCTGTGATTGTAACAGGTCAAACTGGCATTTCTGTCCTACCAGCGGCATCTCTGTGACATGTTGTGTATAAATATGACAACTGTAGTATTGCTTTGCTCCATTCGGGCAGATGCAGTGACGGCACTTCATCGAGAGTCAGTATCGTTTCCCATGAGAAATCCGCAGAAACACGTCTCAAATGTCCGGGCAGTGAAGGTGTCGTCCCGTTCTGTGGCCATGGATGCCTGGATGCATGTTTGCACGACTAAGGTGACTGACAGGGGTGGTGGACTGTCAGAAACGACCTACCTTGGCATTTGCAATATTACGGATATAGGAAATAATCGGGGACAAACAATTAACTCTAAAGTCACTTGCGTTCACACATGCGCATCATTCAATAAACAAATAAGAGCTTAAAGCAGACACGGGAGAGCAATTCTGGATTGAGACTAAATCGATGCGGACGTCCAGAATGGCTGGTGGGAGCGACGAAAGGATTGACTGAAAAAGCAGAGGAATCAAAAGATTAAGAAAGGCTGTTGTTGGCTGTGAAACGTATACAGACTGAAAGGCGTCTGATCAATACAACCTTATCATGGTGTTAAATCCTCTCACGTCCTGGCAGGACTTTCGGTACTCGGCCCCTTTATCTATGATTCAATCATTCTCTCTTTTTTATATTCAATCTGTATTACACTTTTTTTACACTCTTTTTTCCACGGCGGCCACACGGTTCCAGAATTGTTTTCCTTTGTTCAGATCGAAGGCTGAGAGGAGAAACAGATGCACTGAGCTCCGGAGAGATTTGGTCCGAGGCCAGCGAGGATAATTTTCAATTTAGGCTTTTAGGCAGGGTTTTACTCGTGGTAAGGTGAATCTGTCTCTTTTATGATTCCCTTGCTCTGCAGGTGGATGTGAGAGTGCCGGCTTGTAAGAGTTTAACGTCTCATCCCCGTGAACTCCGTGAAAATAAAACACTATGTGAACTTTAGAACCGCTTCCGCCCTTTGTACGCGCCACTCCAGGCTACTTTATGCTAAGTGCCTCGGTCTGGAGCATCATCTATAAATGGCTCATCAGGTTTGTCCTATTTCACCTGGAGTATTCCCAGCAGGGAGGACTTAAAGAAAACAGGAAAGGACAGCAGGTGCAAGGAGAGGAGCATGGTTGGTGAAGCGCAAGTAAAAGGCTATTCCCCGAGGCGATGGTCTTTAACATAACCCCCCTGTGTATTGATGCCCTCGCTGTCTTTGTGGCCCACAGCTTTAATGTTTTTTCAGCCTCAATTTCCTTCATCGTTTCCTTCACTTTGAGGCTTTTCCTGCTCCCTCACCAGTCGTTCATTGTTTTGCCTGTTTGCAGAGGTTTTGTTAAAACCCAGAGAAAAGACTTTTCTACAGGTCGCTCGTTTATTTTTTAACTCATCACTGATTCACCTCTAGAGCCACTCATGATGACAAACAAGAGACAAACGAAGGGAAAAAAGGAGAAAAACAAACAAACAAAATCCACATCATACTGCCGCTTCTAAGCTGTGTGAGTGGATTAGCTCGCCTGTATGAGCAGTCAAACAAACATTATTTGAACCAGGACCGTAAAGTCAAATCTGATGGTTTTAATGTCGGCGAGGACGTTGACAAAGCTGGACTGCGTCGTTAACAACCACTTCAAATGCAGCACAGCCATTAAGACACAGCCTTGAAATGGAGATGGAACGGGCCGGATTCGGTAAACCACCGACTCTGGACAGCTTCCCGGGGGCCTCATTAGGGACTGTATGTGATGAAGAGATGGGGGGAAGTGGGGCACAGCAACCAAACACACAAATTTGCACACGTATGCATGCGAACACACATATGTTGGTTCTCTCTGTCACGCATTTGTACATGCAGACCCATTGTGAGGGGCGAGACAGAGCCTCAGAGCAAAAAGTAATTGGCAGTAAAGCGGGTGTGTCAAGACTGCTGTATACGCCAAGTGCCATGCAAATGCCAGAAACTAGACAGACAAAGAGCGAAAGAAGAAAGATAGTGTCACTTTTGCTGTTATTTTATCAGTTTATAAGCAATTAATTCTGTGTGCTGGTGTTTGCGCAGGTGTATGCGTACATCCATGCGTCTCTGTGAGGTGAGTTTTGGATCATTAGCTCCAACAGCTTTGGCTCATTGTGACTTCTAGTGCGTCTTCAGACTTGATCTCACACAAAGTGCCATTAAGCCACTCGTCTTATCATGCAGCCGGTGAGTGTGTGTGTTTGTGCCTGTCTGCACATATATACTGGGAGACGGCTGCGTTCTGACACCCTACATTTAGCTCCTCTACAGCTCGCTGACGAAACTCCATATGGCGTCTCTCAGTTTCTGCCTCGTACACCCATCACATTGGGTGATTTATGCTTGTTTAATAGGCAGGCACCATACCAGTATGCACAGCCAGGATGCAGTAAACAAAAGAAAAGAGAAAAGAAATTTCCCTCAGCTTCTTGACAGGTCCAAAAAAAAGCCCACAGTAGATTCAAGAGGAAATCAGGTAAGTAAGCAAATATCTGCTTTACTTTATACTGTAAAAAATCATAAATGTCTTTTGGGTTCTTTATATGATCATCATCTGCACCCCTTCAAACATAATCTGTAACTCCTCACTTTCAGATGTACTCACAGACGGAGAAACCTCTAATTCTCATCAATGAGCTGCAAATGAAAAACTAAATATATACTTTCAATCACTTTCGAACATTGTTTTGTATTTATAGTCAATTTACAATTTAAAATAATTGTTTGATTCTAATGGTTATATGTAAGGCTGGTTATTCATAAATGCTGGGACTGGACAGGAAGAATCAAATATCACAAATTACTGATCATATATCTTCTTATCTATTAGATATTTCCCCATTGAGGGATCAGTAAAGTCTTATCTTATCTTGTCTTAACACTGCAAGTTCATAATATTCATTTCAGAATATTATGTGGACTTAATGACTCAATGATTCTGATGAGTTCAGAAAAATTACATCAATTTAATGTAATGGGGTCTTTAAAACCAGGAAAAGACAACAATTATGCCCTGTCGTGATATACTGATATCTAAAATCTGCTAATTATACATAATATATTATGTATGTTTTGACGGAAATGTCATATAATAATGACTCACTCAAACATCACTTAAGCCATGTAAATCGCCAACACGTTTCAAAATGTAATTAGAAACAATATATATATTCATTTATTACTTTAAAGTAAACCATTAGGCTAAAAGCAAGATCATTTCTGCACTGTGGCTAGAATTATCAATTAAGAATAAATGTGCTAGTAATGAAATGTCACTATTTTGTATTTTCATAGCTAAAGATGGTGAGTTGCAGCATTTATCTTGCATCTGTTATCGATCCGTCACACAAACTGCGTGCAGAACATGTTGATAAACTTCAAAGCGTCGGAGGCTGAATATAAAGCAGCACAGGGGCGTTTTATGCCTCATGTAGCTTCCAGTCATGTGGCATCCCACCAGATCTTCGGCGTAAAAAGACACACATGCACCTGTACTGTGTATGCAAATTCATGCTAATCCGCGTACAGCCGGATATTTCTGGCGTGCCAACATACTTTGTCGGTTTCCCACAGGTAGACTCCTGCTGTTAGGAAACATCCCGATACCGGCTTTTAATGGTCCCAAGCGGCATGGGAGGAGGAACAGCATTCCTCACATCCCCATCAGTAGGAAAGTGTTCAGAGTATATCACGCCAGGAGAAACGCTTGAGCCGTGCCACAGAGAAGCACTGACTGACACGTGGTGGGTAACTTAACACTGAATTAACGAGTCATTTTCAGGACAAATACCTTGTGTCATTATGATAAAGCCTGGACAGGAAGACACGGGCAGAACAAGCTTCTCCTCCGTTGTCCTTGTTCCCACAGTGACGCCGATCAGTCAACATATATGCTTGTCAACAAAAGCAGGACAGCGCCGACAGCGTAACCCCTCTGAAGAGTTCAAATATTTTCAGCTCAAAGCACAGCGAGGCGACGCTGGTTGCTGCGGTTTTCCTCCAGGCGGACGTACACTGCCATATATGCTCTCTCCTCACCGGGAACAAAATGAAATGTTCCCAACATATGAGGACGTGTGGCCCTAAGGGAGGCAGACAAGCAATACAGCTTGTAAAGTAATTTACTTCTTATATCTTTGTGGAGTGACACTGGCAGAAACGTATTTTTCACAGAGGAGGTTCTGGCATGTCACAGTAGGAAAAAGCAGGTGTAGGCGATAGTTTAAAACGAATGGCTGGATTCTGGTCTTGCACTGTGCAGGGCTGCATACTGCCAAACTAGTGCATATCCACTCGACTTTCTGTAGAAGCAACGTCAAAATATTCCCAAAAAGTTTTGATGATTTTAAAAGAAAACTGAACGTGACGAAACGAAGATGGAAAGATGCTTAATGAATTAAACAGAACCAGAATATAATATTTTCTCATCTACACACAGTACAAGTACCAGGCCCATACATGACCTGTATGGCCATTTCACTTAGACATGCAAAACATGAAAACATGAGCATGTTTTAGCAGAGTACCTTGAATTGATTAATAAAATTACAGCACAGCTGCAAGAGTAAAGAAATGTATAGCACATTCATAGCACTGTATACTATCTAATTTGTGTAATGATATGCATATGATATGCTTAAGGAGGGACAGGTATGAGTGTGCCAGAGCAGTTGGGGTTTATTAAAGAAGAGCAAAAATAAACAAAAAAAACAAAAACGAATTGTACCAAGAGAATCAACTGAAAGTTTAAGCTTAAGAAATGAATAAAAAGCTAACGCACCCATGTGTGTAAGTTGTGTAAGTTTCCTTTACGTGTAAGACTTGAATGATTTCATAAACCAGGCGTCAGTTTCCCGTAGCATCATTTGTCACTCAGCAATTCAATGCAGACAAAAACAATCTCAGATTTTCTCTTTTACTCCAGGCTCCACTGACCATATGTTGCACTTCGCATTGTATTTGATTTTGATGACTGTTGCTGGCATCGGTTCCAAACACAACTCTCCGTCTAGCCTTGAATTTCATGGCCTGCCAGCTGTCCGTGTGGGATACACCACATCCTTAATCTTCTAATTGGTAGGTGGTCTCAGCCATTACCTGAGTGATGACAGGGTGGAATCGATAAGAAGCGCAAAGCTGAACGATGTGTCCCTCTGTTTTGTCCCTCTTCATCTATCCCTCTCTGCCATTTTCTCAGCCTCTGCCCATTCTTCTCCCACTATCACCCTTTTCTGTTTGAATTCACAGTATCCAAGACAACGGCCATTCA
>KV751332.1:12477721-12519533 GCA_001698575.1 Mola mola | reverse complement strand
TGACCCACTTGGTTTCTACATATTTCCTTTTGGACATTCTGGTACATTTCCTGCTGCAAATAGAGGAGAAAAAGTCTGCAATTATGTGCATTTGCACAACACTACTTTTCAGTATTACAAACACTGCCAGATGGCCACAAATCATCGAAAGAAATGTCCGCAAACGTAAAAGAAACTGTTGCAACAAGATACACCGTGTTTCAGTCGCCATTGTTGGATGGATGGGATGGGATGGGAACACGAAGACGAAGAGGGAAGTTCAACCTCCCACCTCCAATTAGCGTTTTGGCAGCTAGCGATGCAGACACACAAGAAGGAAATCCTGAAAACAGTGTAAATTACGTGTACAGGCTATGTAGTGGGCTCTGGATAGGGCCAACATACAGTCCGACTATGACACTTTCTATCATTCATTTTAGGTTCTACCAGCAGGCTAGCACAGGGTGATGGTCTGGAACATACAAGATAGACAGGCCATTTGAGACATAGCTATGTTTTGAGCTAGTTGCAGCCTCTTCAATGCCTTTGAATGTATTTTTTTTTTGGGGGGGGGTAATCCTACATAAAGTAGACTGCAGTAGTCCCTGCAAGAAAACAACTATTGTATGAGTGACTTTTTTTTTTTTTTTGCTTCTTCCAGCGTGAGGTGAGGTCTGACTTGTGCAATGTTTAATTGGGGGAAAAAAAGCTGTCTCCGTTGTTTATACGTGATTTAAAATTCACTTCCAAAGTTTTTTTTTTGTTCAAACAAAAACAAGTCATCGGTGTCGTTGTGCCTGCCAAATTGGGCATTAGAAGGGACAAAGGAAAGAGCCATCTGGGGTCCAGTTCCTGTACCGAGGGCCTAAGAAAACCAGCAACAATCCAATCCTATCCAATCCTACCCTATCCTACCCTGTCCTGTCCTGTCCTATCCCCAACACTTCCTGAAAGTGCTCCAAGGATTATGTCCAAGCTTTTAATTCCAACAAATGTACCTAATATTTATTTTATTGCAAAGTACTCTGATTGAGGATTTATTGATACATTATCTGTATTAGCACCAGTGCCGTGATTCCAGAAAGTCCCTTATCTAGAACAGGTATTAGAGGAAGGGATTTCAGTGTCACTATGTAGAATAGGTAAACAGACAGAGGCTGCTGTCTGCATATAGCCAGGCCTTCCAGGCTGATGGATGAAATAGCTTACAGAGGACACAAGCGCGGTGACATTGATGGACAGTCTGATATTGCCTCGCTAATCTTGCCTCCACTCAGTCCCTCACACATTTCTCCCTGCCCCCCCGACACTCCCCCCCATCTCCTCTATCTCTCTTCTTCTCTCAGTTCTGCTCTTAGTCAGGCTTTTTGTCTCCGCTCTCTCATTTTCTCCTCTCTCGCTGCATTACCTCTCGCAGCTCGCTCATCTCTTGTCATTACGGGGTCTTACGTTGCCTTGTGTCGTTGTTTTTCCTGACTCCATCGTAGCCCCTTGCTCTGCCTCTCCTTTCAGCTCTGCCGCTCTTCTCTCTATGTCCCTTTTTTGCAACAAACCAACATGCTTGCAAGCCCACAAATTCCTATAATTATTTCACAGGATCAAATAACCACGAGGCCGACTCTGTGTGAAGGACACCCGGGGGAGATGTTAGCAAACTACAGATGAATGAATAGCCACATAAACACGCACAGCTCTATCCAAAGATGAGGCATTTGTAGAAGTTGTTTTCAAACAATTTAATATGAATTAAATCTGAGCAAAATCAACACAGGTAATTTGGTATTAATCGAGCAATTAGGTCAAGTAGTCACATCTGAAATGTGCTGCTTGTAGTGTTAAACGCACACTCGGAGCCTATTGGCCTCATCAAACTTGTTTTAATGACAAAACCACTGAGTCCTTCCTGCTCTGCACCAAAATGGACGTTCACATGCCCAGAACCTTGACTCCAAATGATAATGTTAATATTATTCCATTACTACTGAATGTGTCAGTAAGCAACTGACTCTAATGGGTTTTCCAGAAAGAAGTCTCTATAGGGTGATAATATATCAGATTTTGGCACTTCCAGCTTCTTTGTGGCTGCAATGGGAGCAAAATCAAATATGATTCTCAAAAGAAAATTGGTTTTACGTGTTTTTTTATGGAGCCATAAAATCTATTTTGACAAAAAGGATAATAGACGAAGAAATAACACAAAGGGATGCACGTTTGCTTTAACACAACTTGTAATGCTAAAATGATAAGAAAAAAGTGCCTGTATACAGCAGATCTTGGCATGTCATTGGCTTTCCATCTGTTACCCTTATTAATTACTTCAGTTAGTTTCCTCTGTCTGTGAATAACATGGGACCACCATCTGCTGCGATTGTTTTCCTTTAGGCTTCCTTTTATTGATGTGCTTTCACTCTCCCACCCCAGCCAAGTATTAATTTTAATTTAAGAGGGATTTTAAGGACAAATTGGATAAGAATTTAAAAAAATGGGTGATTTGAATGACTGACTGAGTGAAGTACATCTTTGAAGTTTTGTAATTGTGCTTAAAGTTTGAGCCATCTGCCTGTAGGCTGTGGAGCACCGTGACTTCATAGGAAGTGAGAGCAGAGAGGTCCTTTCTCTTTCTCAGCTGATTAACCTGCATGCACTTACTGTTGCTTGAGTCTCCTCATGCCAGGGTGGAATACTTTCACTGTCACTTTCACAGAAGGCTAAACATTGAATAAAACATAAGCATAATCATGCTCACAGTCTACTTCTTCTTCCTTCCTCCCATTTCCCACCGTATAACCTCTATCAGAACGCAACTGTGCTGCTCTCACTGAAGGGATTTGTATTTGTGGTGATGCTCTTGTGCTTCCTTCTAGTTCCCCTTTTACCTGTGACCCCATTCCCTCTGCAGCTTGGCTGTGCAGAAAAAGGGAGTATTCTACCCAGTATGGGTCAGAGAAGCGGAAAATAGCATGGCCCTCTCAAACAAGCTGGCTACAGCCCTGCTCTTTGATTACAGCAATCAACTGACTGAGACAGATCGGGACAAAGATGAGATAGAGAGTGTGTCCACGTGTACTCGTGGGGGATCGCGGGTCAGACAAAAGCAGAACAGACAATCAGAGGGGGCCCTGAAATGCACTCTACTCCGCTCTTGTGCTCATCTGAAGAACACGTGGGACGAATATCAAAGAGGACGCTGAATTCTTCTGATGGGTGGATAAAAAAAAAAAAGCAACAAGAACACATTATGTCCCAGTTGGACCACGGCTTGTTTGCCTGACTTTTTGTTCAGCCTCACTGAGGGGTCGGTCGGCGTGGGTGGTTTCGGTTTTTTTGGTTCCCAGTGATGCATTGCTGCGCCGCTCCAATTCCCGCTGGCATGTGGAACACAGGTCAGGTAAACCATTTGGGAATTAAAATCACATCCAGCATTTATGGAAATTGGTTGTGTAGTGTTGTTCTGCACCACACATGTTTTTAAAGGATATAAATGAATGACTGGTGTACAGATCAGAACGCTCATAGTCATGTCCACCTCTCACATCTTCTGCAGCAACTGTTGCCAAAAGTCCAGTCAGCAGGGCTGCATTTCAATGCGAAAATTACACGAGACTTTCTTCAAGGACTTTTCTGAGATATCTGCGCGAGCAGACTTGCTTGAAATTCACTGGTATAATCGAATGAAATTGGAATGTGTAATGGTGCAACCAAAGTTTCAGGGAAGAGAAGAGTTGCTCAAGTCTGTTGGCTAAAAAAAGCCTGTCTGGAAGCAGCCCCAGCATCAGACCGACTGGATAATGAACTCGGGGACAGAGAGATTGATCCGGTCTTCAATCACTATAATGAGAGACTATAAAACATCCAAAACACTCAGACTGGGCTCCCTGAAGAACCGCTGAACAATTTCTCTTTCTGATTTTACAGACATCTTACATATTTTTAGGCTTCCAACTGAAGTGGAAAACGGAGGGCCCATCATCAAATTATCAACCGTTACATAATTTCTGTCAGAGCAGGGTGCATGGTGGCCAATGAGGGTAAGGTTCTCACAATTAAACACCTGGATCCACATGGATGCACATCCACTCCAAATGCTATCCTATGATGACCCCATAGAGACATCGATGAGTTGGAAGAAAAAGCTCCTGCTATATAACTAACGGCTTAGCAGATACTCCTACATGTAATCAATTGGCAAATCTTATAGAGGTCACACTCTTTAAGATGATTTGATCCGCCTTTTCTGCCTCCACTGTTTCCACCGGGTTTAGGTTTCTGCCTTCTGAACGACCTCACGTTGTTGAAACGACTGATTGTCTGTTGGACGGAACAGGGGGAGAGAATAGCCTCCCCTTCCGCCATTGAATCCACATGCGCAAGACACAGAAACAACATGGAGTAACGCCACATTTATGCAATCAGGGGGTTTCTGCTTTTACTTTGGTGTTCATATGACATACGTGTTTCACAAAAAAGTATGAGCAGCAGACGAGGCCACGAATTGTCAAGCATTTAACATTTTTTTTTACATGATTGGAAGAGGACAGTATAGAGGAAAAGGAGAGATGGGGGAGTACAATTCGCGGTGGCAACTCCTAGAAAATACGAGGTAAAGCCGAAAGAGGAAGAAGAAGGAAGAGGACAATAGCAGAGAAGAAGGCAAGTTATGTTGAGAGAAATTAAGATTTGTCATGAAAATTACACAGACAATGAGTGGCATTTCTTCCTTTCCTGTGGTACCAACTCAGTGTTGTTTCCAAATGCTGCTGTTTGATTGTCCCATGATGATCTTTTGATCCACTTTCTCTCTTTGGTCTGCTTTGCTTTCACACCTCAGACGAACCAAACCAGGATTCACTTGGAAGTGAATTAAGGCCTCCATTTTCAGGCAGACCAGTATTTGCCTGTTTGTTCCACAAACCGAATTAACATTCACACAAGCCCAAATGTACCGGAGTATCTGAGAAAACATACCAGGGTTTGTTTGAAGCGGACCAAAGAGTATCTGTGAAAAAGAAATACATATCATTTCTATATTTCTATTTAACTGTGACAAATATGATGATAAAATTTCATGGCAGAAAAATAATTGACACAGATGAACCCGCGTGGCTAAGACACACTTCGTGCTTTGTTGGTTTGTGATGTTGTTTGTGCACGTTGCATGCGCCCTATCAAACATTATGCTGGGTTTCCTTTGCAATTCAAATCATTTCCGAGTTCAAGGGGCTCAATTTAACATCACACATGACCAGAGGGTTCATTTCTGGACCAAAATGAAGGCGTGTGTGGCAGCTTTCCTTCTGTGCTTCCTCTCATAATCACCGCCTTTTCATTTTCGTTCCGTCAACAAAATCGGCTTTCATTTTCTTTCACTTTTATCGTACCATATTTACTCATGTGCCTTCTGCAGCCACCAACCTCACCTTGGCTACCTCTGAACTAGCCAGATCCTCCCAAGTCCAATTTGCATAAATGCTTTGCAAACAACCTTGTAACATTCGGAACTGAGGTTCAAACAACTGCAAATGCGGAAATATGGGCTTCAAGCAAACACCATAAATACCAGTATTAATATCTTTACTTGAGACTAAAAATATCTTGAGTACCTATTTGTGTACTTCATAAACATTTGCAAATGTTTTTGACAGACATATGTATAACATACTGTAATTTTTCTACAAATAAATGTCTCTCAAGTTAATGGGACCTGATGCCGCTGTATTTATCACACCTCTTTCTCTCCTGCATGTTGCTCTCAACATCCCCTGCACATTGTCACAGCTACTTATCGGTGCTGTCCTCTCATTTCCA
The DNA here is from genome assembly GCA_001698575.1 of Mola mola. Lineage (NCBI taxonomy): Eukaryota > Metazoa > Chordata > Actinopteri > Tetraodontiformes > Molidae > Mola > Mola mola. The sequence continues at coordinate 12,513,749 of KV751332.1, read as the reverse complement.
ACACAATATGGCAATACTTATAGCCATACTTCATCCCACACAGTCATGGTTACCATCCCAACCTCGTTTATTTCCTCTCACCTTCACATTTCATCTGCTCAGGCTACAAGGCCATGCAGATGCAGACACTGTAGGAGATTCTGCATGAATAAATACATCGAAAGCTAAAATGTTTAGCAAGATTTAAGTTTCAAGATTACTTTTTTCCTCTTCGAAAAGCTGCTGACAAACAGGAACGTGCTGCTCCTTGATTTTTTTTCCCCTATAGTTTATCCATTTTGTGTGTTAAAGTCAGGCCCAAATAACATCACACAGAAATTAGCATTTTATAAGCTGTCACTGAAAGCCAACCCAGAGGCCGCAGACAGCAATGCAAATAAGATTGGATTGTTGATGCACTTAAATGTAACGCACAAGCAACAGCTTGACAAAGTGAACAAACATTAACACTCCATCTTCTCCCCTTATCTTAACCTCCATCCTTCCTGCAATCGCTGCATCCCATCGTCTATACTTTCCCATTTCCACTCCTCTCCGTCACTCTTGTGTGCCTATGAATCACCTCTTACTGATTGCCCACTCCTGCCACGGATTATTTATTCAGAGAAATCTATAAATCATGTCAAACTGACCAGCATGCCACACTTGTCTGTGTAGAGCTGACTCTAGCATACCAGCGCTGAGCTAATCTCTTCCTCTAAAGGCAAACCTGGAAGATAAAAAGCAAAGAGAACAACAAAGTGCAGAAGCACATAAGGCCAAACATGAAAGTTTCATAAATTGTACTGCAAACGAGGCTGGTATACACAGAATACACGCAGTATTACGGTATAAATGCAGAGGTGTACTGGAGAGCACATAGCAGTTTAAAATATTTAAACTACACATTAATAATTACTATGATGAAGAGGAAGCTGGAGAAGGTAGGAGGATTAAGGGGAAAAAATCGGGGAATAAAAAATAAATAACTTCCTTTGAGCTGTGATAACTATATACTGTAATATTTCTGTTCAGGCAAAAGAGGAAGTTCTCTGATTAAAGTCTTAACCGTGTCCATGTAATTAGACAGAAATCCTTTCAAATGTATAGTTTTCAAAGCCAGGTCCTACACAACACTACCAAGCTTTGCTCAAAATGGACCATCTGAAAATGAGCCACACGATGGCGAATGACAGCTGATAGATGTCGCACACTTTGTGTTTTTTGTCGCCGTGGCTGGAAAAGTTAGTGGGCAACTTCTCTCCTCTGCGGCCTGAGCAGAGCTGCAGATGGTAAAAAAGACTAAGCGGGAGAACTTGACAGAGTGATAAATGGAAAAGGGAGGCAGAGGCAGATCTAATGGCTGTCTTTCAAAGTGTGCTAAAAGGAGATAGGCAGGGGAGAGAGATGGAAAAGGGAGTGACTTTGCGAGCCAAATGAGAACACGGCCATATATATAATTGCGGCCATTACCATCATTAGTCTTGTTCTCAGATTCGCTTGGCTCACACTGTGCCCGCTTTCTCGCCAGCCTTCACAATGTCCCTAAAATAGCCCTGTGTTTTAAATTATGCATGGTGACAGAAATAGACTACTTGCAGCAAGACAACTCTCTTATCTCTCACTGGAGTACTGCTGCTTTTATTAAAAGTTAGGAAACAATGAAACCAAAAATTAACCGTGGCAACACCATATCAGGAATATTTTGCCCAAAGTTTTAAAGAAAAACATGTAAATGTACATGTGGGGTTCTTAGAATGAGTAAAATGTAAAGTAAAAAAAACATACTCTTGATTTATGACAGGTACAGAAGGTCGGGGCTTCCTTCCTGGTTGGATGGATGATGGGAAATGGAGTGAGAAACGAATATGTTCAGGAGAGTAATTAGATCCTCCATATTATCATATAAAAGACTGATACACCTCATCCGGTTAGTATATAGCGCAGTTACATCTTTCACATGTGTCATTAAACACATAAGAGTATGTCTCAACATGTAAGTCATTTATATTCTAAATTACATCGAGTCAAGGCAAAAAAGAAAATGTAATATCGTTAAACAGACACCCTAAAGAGTGAAGTTCCAGAAATCAAACTTTTTTTGGCCACTTGAGGGCAGAAGAGTGTTCTTAATGTAGTATCACCTTATAAAGTTCATAAGGCAAACTCCAGTGAGTAAAGATTAGCTTATTTACATGTCAATGTTTCTGATCATCCAGCTAATTGATAATATATAGCTTTTCCACATTATTTTATTCAGTGAAATAGCGATGCGTTTCACTGGGTTTCCAGTCACTGTAACACCCGGGAAACAGTCAGGAATGAAGAATGTAGCCCGCAAATGATTAAACATGGTATGAATACATCTTTGTGTCAATTTACAATTTACAATTGGTGGTTGTTTAGCAATAATAAAGGGAAATGGAAATACCCCTAACAATATATAGTAAATACTGTGCCCTCAAGCTCAATATTTTAACTCTGGTTTCATCTTTGCAAATCTTTGTGTAGTTACCTGCTACACTTGTTTAGAGTCTTAAAAGTGAATCTAAGCAATAAAACTGTCAGCATGCTTATCAATACACATTTACACACTTATCAGTGTGTGATTTGGGCAACTTTCATTTTTTTTTTCAAATTTTCATTCTAAATGTTTAGTACAAACCTATCTTTATGTATTGGTTGAAACACATAAAGAAAAAGTGAACACTGAGTTCTTATGTAATTTCCCCATGTAGCTCACTATCATAATCCTCCTTTAATGTAAAGCTGAAGAAGCGAAACCAAAATAAGGTATGGACAGAAGAATGTGTTGGGATGTGGTGCGGAGCCAGCAGAATTTGTGTTTCAACACTGCTGGGATTTTGTTATAATTGGATTTGGTAGTTAAATCTATGTGTTTAAATGCTACAATATCCCCATATTGGAAAAATAACTTCAATAAAATGTGTCAGTGTAGTTAGAGTTTGCAAAAAAATACACAAAAACAAATTTCACGAGGCAGGCAGAGCTCAACAGCCACCATTCCTGCAATAATCCTATAAAATAAGCTTAGTAAAGCGCTGGCAACACTTAACTGAAATCCGAGAATGTTGTTTACTGCTCAGTGAGGTTTAAGATGTCTGCTGTTCCGTACGACTCACACTGTTTTCTTTGCTCGACTTGAAAACCGAACTGCCCGCGGGACAATGAGAACATTTTGCATCTTGTAAGCCACTCGTATCATTCTTCAGGCCGCCTCGGCTCTGTTTGTCAGAAAGTATTTTGATGTACAGAAGGAGTTTTGAGGCTTTAATTTGGGGGATTCAAGCAGCACAATGGACTGAGATTATTCACTCTGCGCTTTTAAAGCCCATTGACATTACTTATTGCAAAACAGCCTCTTGACGCTGCCCCTCCCCCCAATGAGTTATTACAGAAAACTTTCCAAAAACAAGAAAGCTATGTATGTTTCTGTTTAGATGCTATTTATTATTTATCATTGCACCAGCCTCTGTTGTTATACAGCAGAGTGCTTTGGGAAGCGCACTCATTAAGAATGCAAATAAGGTTAGGTCCATTTCAGCAGCCACACAGGGGCCCTACAGTGAGCGGGAGAGTGAGAAAGAGAGGTTTTTATGTTCATTTAAAGCTGAATGTTGAGGCAGAAAGGGACAGAGACAGGGAATATAAAAAGAGAGGCAAAAACGCGGGTAGAAAAAAAAGGAAAGCGATTGAAAACTTGAAGCGAAGGTCCACACACAGACTTTAATTCAGTGTTGACAGGTAGTCAACACAGAATGAAATGACTTTTTGTCCTATTTGCTGAAACTGTCCCTTTATACTGACAGTTGGACATGAGACAGATCTATGAAAAAGAAAAAAAAATACAGGTTCTCCTATCTCCTAACGGAATTCAACCATCCACTGCGCATGTGTTTGAATGCGTTGCTTGCTGTGTTTGTGTGGACAAATGTTGCCTTTAAACGAGCACCGTGAGGAATTTTTGGCTGATCTTCACAACTTTTATTGTTTTTAAGGTCAGGATTGGTTGAGTTAAGGTTAAAACAGATGTTTGTTATTTTGCCACAGTTATGGGTCCACACTGGCAACAGCGTTCTACAGTTGTCTCCTCTACATTCCAATACTCCTCAGCACAGAGGTCCCACAATTACGGTTGGGTTTATGGGTCAACATTTAGTTGTGATGGTTAGGGGTAGGACTAAAGAATGCATTATGTCAATGCATGTCCTCAGAAAGAGTAAGATACCAGTATATGTTTTTGTGTGTGTGTGTGTTCGCACACCTTACAGGCTTAGGCCATTTATCAGAAAGTAGTCAAGACCCAGATCTATGATGAGAATATTCAAGAAATAGAATGAGCTATCACCTCACATGGAAATTGATTCTTGTAAGACAACTACCGCTGGTTATAATGATGTTTTCGCTGCCATAAAGAGGTACCATGTGTATGTAGATGGATCAGCGTGAGTGAGGCCATCGACTGGCTGCATAAGACAAAGTAAACCTGCCACTGTGATCCTGTCCCCCCTGGGTCGTTCTCTGACTGCCTCTCTAGAGTCCCGCCAAGGGCCAGGACCTGAGCTCATCTCTGGCCCACCACACCTGGTCCACAGACACAGCCTGCACGTTTGGCTACACCATCCTGTTTAACCCCAATATGCTGCCCTCTGGAACCTGCGAACCCAGGGAAGCAAGGTTGCACTGATAATGGTGAGTAATCAGATGTAACACCTGTAGGTTTGCTGGGGGGCAACTCGCTGAGCCGTGCAGGTCTGTTTCTCTCTGTTGTTCCTCACATTGTCGTCTCCCTGACTGTCCCTTTGATCACTCCTTTCCTCCTGGCTCTGATGCTTATTACTCCTTACCAATGAGGAAGACAGAGGGAATGGCTTATTTTAGGAGGCACTTGACCTTCTAAATTTCCTGTTTTCATAGGATGCAATTAGTGATAGGAGGCCTGGAACAGCAGCTAAGGATAACAAGAACACCATTCAACAAGCTGCCAGCAAAGCTAGATGTGTTTAGGTAATTAGAGCAGCACTTCTTTTGTAATTGGCTCGTCGTTCTCGGAATATTACAGGGGTATTGGAAAACTGACTAAAATACAGAGGTAAAGTAATGGGACTGTTCATAGTAATTATCTTGGGATGTAATGCAATGTGGCCCGCGGTGAGATGCATTAAGGTGTTTCTATATTTATCCTTATGTGCTCACCAAACATCATACAAACGTACAGTCAGAAGTGTCTGGAAGGCTTAGACGTAACATTGACGAGCTGAAACGGACGGATCAAAGAGACATTGGAATATGTATCCGAATAAACAAACAGCACCGAAAGTTCTTGCCCTGCGTTGTACCAGACAATTTGACTTACCTTCATCCTTGTTCTTCACAGATGAAAGGAGATGCTGACTCCTTTGGCAGGCATTAGCATTCAAACACCCACCTCCCAACCTTATCTGCTGTCAAAACCTGCAACCTCTGACCTCCGAGGAGAGACACTATGACCAGGCATCAATGGCAACCCTCCTTCTCAACGGCCTGAACAAGCAAAGTGTATGTCAAAAACATGCACAGAAGGAGACCCAGAGCTGGAATATATAAAAGGGAAAGTAACTCTGTAAAGAGAGCCAAACAAACACAGAGAAAAGGAGAGAGCAGTGAGTGTGTCTGACATTTCCGATCCCGGTAGATGGCTATATGAGGAGATCTATAGGGAATGAAAATGAAGAGGCCTCCTTTTGTCCTTCTACCCTGTCAAGTCCTCTTTACAAGTTTTTTCAGACACAGTTACAGTCAAAGTTACTGGCCTGGACCAATAAAACCAATAAAACACACAGGGGTGGGTGGGGGTGATGGCTTGTCATAGAATGGCTCAGATACACAGAGCAAGTAAGCGAAACAGAGAACTGGAGCAAGACAGGGAGGAGAGGGAGTGAGAGAAGACACAGTAAGACAAAGAGACAGCCATCAAGTGATGGCAGGACAATCGCAAGGGTCTAAAGGCTTGTCACGATGAAGCACACATTTTGTGTCGCTGGGGGGGGGAAGCACCAGGGCTGTTAAATCCGCATGCCTCCTATTGGTAGACACAATCGGTATTAATTCTGCAGCATTAATAGGGGAACAAAATGCTGTTATGTAAGAATTAGTGGTCCTGCAGGTCCACAGTACTGCGCCTCTATACATTTTGAAAGGTATCATATACAGCATTTTATCCCACTGTAAAAATGAGTTTTATGTTTTAGCTTAAAAAGTGTTACGTAAGTTCACTTAACTTCGAAATACAAGGTGAGGTATTAACTTGAATCTGAGTTGTATTGAACTAAAGGAATAACAGATTTTCCGGCTAAATCACAATACAAAGTACATATCGAGGTACGTCTGCTCAAAATTACTATACAAATGATATCAAAAGAACCAACTAATGAGGACTTAAGTAAGCTGCGGGCGCAGTTTGACAACAGAAGTAGGGCTTTCCAGTGAAGTGAAAGAGTAGATATAAAATGATATAAAATGGGTGCTGCAAACAAGCATTTTTGATCACGTCCTCAGTCCAATCAACACATGTAATTGCTCTCCAAGGATCTATACTTCAACCATATTTTGGGGATGACTTTGTCAAAATATTATCACAATGAGATTTTTGATAAATGATTATCAGTAATGTGGATTTAATGACGGAAGTGGATGAAGGCAACAATCACAACAGGTGGAACAACCTTCAGACAGTTACATAATTTTACCATAATGCAGCCTTTAAAACCAAGAAAAGACATGACCAATGTCATATCATGATTTAATGATTCCTCAGACAATAAACTGTATATTGTAATATCATGATAATGCCCAACTTGAATCACTCATTCAATCGTTCAATCATTAAAAGGGCTAATCTTTTAAAGTAAAAAAAGGACTTTTGAATGATTCTTTTTACAGTGAACTACAGTGCTACAGTTTTACAATGTGATTTTAAAACCCTGTTGAGACAGTGCACCCAAACATAGCATACAAATTTGCAGGCAATAGTTATTTCCTCTAGTTAAAGACTAACCAACATTAACTTACAATTTGCAGGATGATTGATCATGTCATGGTCATGGGTTTTTGTTACAGTGTTCCGTTATTTTAAATATCTTTATTTTCATTGTAAATATCTTTAAACTTTACCGTTCGTCCCTGTCTGTTGGTCTGCATTTGGGCCCAAAACCCTGCTCGCACTGGTTCCTGGGATTGGTCGAGTCAGATCGATGATTTCAAATGAATCCAACCATAAACCGTTTTGTAAAGATAAAGGCCACATCTTTAAAACTTCACGCACCCTGACAACTGCTGGTAAAGACAAGAGTGCACGTACTGTAAAATACATCAGCTGAAATGAAGCCAATAATATAGATTCCATTAACAAATCCATGGTGATTTGCTTGTTCTTGAGGCTTGGCTGGCTGACTGTTAACTCAGCAAACTGCTGGCAGTGATCGATGGACAGGTGATGAACCCGACCCTGTTTATAAACCCTCGCATGTAGATTTACCATCTCCTCTCCTTATTTCTGCCTGCGTATGTGTTGTATCAGCAGACTAAATATGCCAGAGCTGATTGAGAGTTTAAAGGCCAGTTACAATCCTTCCACAGTCAGACAGGGGTTGGGGTTGGGGGGGTGGTGGAGGGATAAATGTCATTCATAGTCTGGGCAGTGTAGCCAGCGCTTGGCCAGAGGGGAGGTCAGTAGGTCTGATGAAAACAAATCCATCACTTTGCTGCCTGGGTAACAGGCCACAGAGCTAAAGGGCTACAGAGGTGCAGGAGAGCTTTAAGATATGGAGGCAGAAGGAGGGATGGACAGGGATGAAAGGACGTGTGTGTGTGTGTGTGTGTGTGTGTGGGATGATGTGATGCTAAGTATGGCTAAGCTGGCCGGAGAAGGCAGGGATGGAGAGGGATGGAGATTATCACGGCCAGTCCTCACTTAATGATCACAATTCTCTATGATGTTCAATCTGGGTTATGGACAAAAAGGTAACCAAAGCACTTGGTAACTCCATTCATAGACACGATTTCCTGCTTGTATAGAAAAAGACATGTATGACTCCCAGACATCGACCAATAGGGCCTTTACACCACACCACCAACACCATACGTATTTGGCAACATCATAAATACCATTAAAGTAGACACGGAATCCTTTTTAAAGATCTTATATGTAGGACTAGGTCTGATATTGCTGGAGGGATTTGCGGGAAAGAGAACTTCCCGATAGATCATTAAGGCATCACATTATCATGTGTTAAATGGGTATGACTTATTCAATTTACATCTTTGCTCTCTGTGTGCTACTAGGTGAAGCAGAAATGATACAAAAATCAGAAGCATTTAGAGGGGAGGAGTGCTGTACAGCCTGATACCGTCTGACAGGGAGATAAAAACGGTAAATGTATGTCTTACCTCATGCTTGCATAGTGCATTTTCAAATCGGTACATTTGGAAATTGGATTTTATTTTCTTTAAAACAGGCGACAGCGTGCACCCAATCTTGGTCAGCTCACACTTTTGCTTCAGAAAGCAGTAACGCCCACCACCAAATGCTTAGTCACCCTGAGGGTGAAAGAAATAGCTTCATTCTCAAACCTGATTGGCCAAGAGTGCTGACTCCATTAGGTCTCAAGAAGTTTAGCCAGACAGTGTAATTGCAAATCGTTGAAGCTTGAGACACACCTAACAAGGCGTGCCATGCCCGTCGCTTTGAGTAAACGCCAGGCTCTATGGCTCTCTGGCTATAGTGAAAGTGATAGGCTGTCCCCTGACACCAATATAATGTACATTTTCTGCTGCTTCTAATGGGCCAATGGGATGAGGGTGAAAAAGAATGGAGATCTGGAGTCTCCACTCCGACTGGTGTGGATACAGAAAATCCTGGACAAACCACAGTTGGTGGCGGTGGTTAGAAAAAAAAATTTAAAAAAAAAAGGTGAAAGTGAAGGGGAGAGAACTGGCCAAAGAAAGGTGGAAAGTGAGAGAAAGACAAAGTGATGGAGATGGAGAGGCGAAGAAAAGAAATTGAAAGAGGCCACGGAGAAAAGGAAGCAGCATTAGACACAGCGTGGTAGTTGCGAGAGTGAGAGTGATAAGGAGAGAAAGGGAGAGAGATTGGACGGCGAATGGTAATTATAAAGATAGAAGGCGGCCGAGGGGGAAGGAAACATGGTGGAAGGGACTGAGATAGGGTGCAACAGTGAAAGCGCTAAAAGGTTGAGTGGAAAAGCCACTTAGAGCTCTAATCAGATTGCTATTGAACGTGCGGAAATTAGACTTTGGCCCTGAAGCCTTCTTGGCTACAGTCCGGCCAGATACTCAGCATCCAACACCCATGTACAGTTGGATCTGTGTCAGCCAGACAAGACGGGAGCTAAGTAAGAACCCCGCCACACACACACCCCAGAAAGCGATGTGTGTGCGTGTGTTTTGTGAGATGAGACTGCTGCTGGTGAGATTATCGGATTATATAAATTACTTTAGCGTATTTGTAATGCTCGTGTCGGAGACGAGATAAGATGCTGTTTGTGGAGTACATTGTTCTTAAATTTGCAGGAAATAGCTGCAGTGACATGGAATTCAATTTATTCATCTCTGGGTTTTAATTAATACTCCACCTGTGCGTCCTGTAAACTAAATGTTATGCAGATATTTTGTAGCTATTGTTAATAAACAGGTGACGATACACTATATTCACAATACAATTATAGTAGTATTATTTTTACTGATTCACTCTTTGAGCAGTAATATATATCGAAGGGTGCGGATGTTTAACCGTTGCACAAAGATACGACTGTGACCATAATTTCATTTTACGGGGGTTTTCTGTTACTTTCCTGCACATATTGCCAATCAGCGACGCAGTTCTTGTTTCTATATCGACCTTGATACTATTTACTTGTATCAGAGTACATCGACACACATTTTCAAATACAAAAAGATTTGAGGCTTCATTGAAGGCTTCATTATACAATTATTGTGATTCATAAAGTATTGTCACACCCCTAACAGCTATGCACAGCTGCTGGAGTAAGATGATTTTGTTTTTTCATGTATCCGCTGTATTTCTTTATGTACTGGCTCTTTGTCTTCCCAGGCAGCACAGTTAATAGGCTAACGGCCATTTCCATCTGTCTGAAGCCCCCACCAGCAGTTACTGCGCAAAGCCCACCGCCATGTCAGTCAACTCAGGGATGAGTTTGGAGTCCTGATAACCTGAGCTGGAGAGTTATTTGGTGACAGCTGAGGAAGGACAGGAGAGGGGGAAGAGAGAAGGGAAGATCCATCCATCCATCCTGCCCAGGATGGATGGTGGAGCAACCAGAATTATTTTTGACACAATTCACCGTCAGGGCAAATTGGTGCAGCGGCCAGAACGTGAGCATCATGGATGATGGAGAAGGAGACAGGATAATAAGTAGTCATATTTAGTGGGGAGAACGGGCAGAGACAGTTCGACAGAGAGGATGATGGAGCACTATGGAGCTGGGAAAGGGGTGGTGCCACTGGTGGGGGGGGGTAAGTTGCGAAAACAAACATACATGGAGAGAGAAATGGAACGTAAGAAGTGGCGTGCCAGTGGAGAGGAGGGCAGGATGGGTAGATGATTGATGGGAAGCAAAAAGGGAAAAGTTAACAGTGAGTTTGAAGATTCTTGTTAACAGGATCAACTGAAATCGTTGAGGACAGTTGGGCATGTTTTCTCTCAGCAATACTCTCTTTCCACATTGCCACGGACGGAATTGTATTGTTTAAGGCTACTATGCAGCTACTGCGTGTGCAAGTGTGTGTGTGTGTGTGTGTGTGTGTGTGTGTGTGTTTGGTCATGTGTTTGAGAGTGGAGGAGTGGATGGTGTGGAATGAAGAGGCGGTGAGCTGTTGCTCGGCATGTGAGCGAATGTGGGAACAGAAGATGCATCCAACTGATGAGATCTGCAGCACATTCTCACCCTTCTTCTCTCTCATTCTCCCTGTTCTTCTACGTGTGTGTAACCTGACTACTTTGATGTGCATGGAGAAAAAAGAAAAATAAATTTAAAAAAAAAACTTCAGCTCATTCCAAAGGCCCCAAACCAAGTAAGAAACGTTTGAAGATATAAGGCCTAATGGTGTGTGGGTGAGTGGGAAGCACGGATTCTGGCTATAAAAGTGATTTTTTTTTTTTTCATAAATGAGGTGAAATCCATGATATAATTGTATTTCTCCGCTGAAATGGATCTTTATCTAACACTCAGATTGTTTAAATCCAACAGTAAATGCTTCAGAATATATGTGTGTGTGTGTGTGTGTGTGTGTGTGCATACTATCTGGCACACCATGACGCAGGGAGAAAGATCAAGTTTGAATGTTGAGGTGCATATGGAGAGAGCCAGTGTCTGAATATTTCAACACCAAGGAAAGAGAGAGAGACAGAAAGTTAAAGTAGGATATTCCATTGGTTCTTTTTCCTGGGAACATGTTCTACCTCCTCCCGGGGATACAGTCTTTAATCCATGGAAAACTTGCAAAGGGGGCCATGAAGAAGCGCCGTAATCCGATGCCTGAGCCACCTCAGATGGCTCAGGCAGTGAGGTCCATCTTAAGTTTTGAAGTAACTACTGCTCATAATGTCACTGCATTTTGTATGAGCTGAAATAATCAGCTCAACCTGATTTGATGTTTGCCTTCATCATTTAATCCACATAACTGATGAGTATTTACCAAAACTGCTAATATTTTTTCAAAGTACTATTGTCGATATGGATATGAAGGTATATGTTTAAAATTGCAGTGATATCGGATTTTGTTGCCTAATCCCAGCATTTTTGAAGATCTTTTGAGGAGAACTATTGTGATAGTGATGGGATCCAGTAGTGTTCATGTGTTTGTTGTTAGGGTCAATCTGTGTTTCCCGTTTTATTTTGAAATTGTGTTGTGTCCTATTCCCCATGTCCTGTCAAGTCATGTGTCTCACCTGTGTCTAATTGTCTACCTCTCCCTTGTGTATTTAAACACTGTGTCTCTTTCCTCCTGTGCCAGATTGTTTTGTCTTCCCGGTGAGCAGTCCAGCGTTATTCTCTACTGACTTCCTTGTGTTTTGATTTTGTGTTGTTTCTCGACTACTGAGTTTGCCTGTCCCTTAAACCGTACCTTTGCTAATTAGTTAGATCTCCCGGTGTTGACCTATTTCCAGATTAAAACGATTTTGATTAAGAATCTCCCTGTGAGTCTCTGGATCCTTGAATCCACCTAAGCCTGTACCTGATAGATAGATAGATATGGTTATATTGTTAAGACCATACCACCTAGTTGCTCCTTTTAGCATCAAATCCTCAAGGAAAGCAACCAAAATCTCAGCGTTTATGCAAACTAGCACAGTCTATGTGGACCGTGACACAAACTAGGCATTTATCGTGAAGCACTGACAGCACTTATATTCATTTGTCTGGTGTGCAAAGCCAACACAATAATAAATGTGTGACTATGCAATTAACAGCATGATATTTCAGGAAAATATCATCTACTAAACAGCAGCAGTGGAAAGGTCTACATTCCCAGAAGTGTGTTATTTATATAAATGTTATCAACGACCATCTGTATGGCATTGGTTTGTCTAAAGAAGCTTAGAAGCATTGTGGCCTGTGTGAATTTGTGCCTCATCGTTTTCCACATGACTCAGGAATAAGGGCTCCGTATCTTTGTACGTCCTCTATAAGTGACTGGTTGTTAAATTTTCTTTCAGGTGAGTTAACACAAACGTCAGATCTGTCCCCTCGACCGACACACACGCCAGTGGCAATCTAAAGTTTCAGGTTTTGCCAGGTCGCGTGCGTCTGAGTTTATTTTCCCTTCATCCTGCATGGGGAACAACCTACACGGTGCTTGACCCTCTGGGGACTGAGCGCACTTTCCTCCTATTTGTGTCAGCTTAGTGTTGTATGTCATCCTGTTCCTTTTGCTGCACTGCTTGGACGGAGCATCAAGGAGAGCGATGAACTGTCACTGCAGAATGCTCTGAATAATCTGCATCCCTGTCAAACAAAGTAGGACTCTGGGCCGCTCGCAACCAGGCCTGATAATTCACCTTGGCAACTGTAGCCTTGAAAAGGTGGAGATTTTCTTTTTTTGGCAGCGCACGACCCAAAATCCACAAACGCCACCTAAAGAGCACTCAAGAGAATTCAAGAGACTTTATTCTTCATTGCAAAACTCTTCAAATATGATTTGTTTTGATTCCACATCAAGGAGAAAATGTCTCAAACAGGGCGAGTTTAATCATTCTCGACGACAGCGGTGGAAATGGAGCGAACGCTCTGGGAGCCATGAGTTTGCCATCATCTATTTGCCTCTAATTATCACCAGAGGTGAAAAGGAACTACAGAATATTAATTTGATGAAGCACAGGCCCTGAGTACAAATTTTAAGGAACTGCTAGTTTAGTGAGTGAGGAGCTCCATATGCATGTACACATCAAAAGCTTTATGACTTTAATCCACTTCATTTATCCGACAGGCTTAGTTATTGGTTACTTATAGGTGCATCTTAAAAGCACCATGAAGCTGCCATTTTAATCAGATATCCTCATTAACGCACTCATTAGTGCTTCCGTGGAATACTGTGCTGATTCCAGTACGGCTGATTTCATTGTTTCAAGACATGACTCACAGGTTATCAAAAAAAAAAAAAAAAAAAAAAAGAGAAAAAGGAGTCAATTCTCATATGACAAATATTGCATTTCAAAAGTTCCCTTTGTGCATTGAGAGCAAACAAGTTTCCCAGACATGCAAATATATCAAATTAAGCCTCAAAGCCTCAAACTGTCTTTCAAGTGCGAGTCTTTGAAGTTTCATAATATTATAAACAGGAGCTGAAGTGGGGAAGAAACAAAAAGCAAAAAAAAGCTGTAGTGGTTTCAGAGTCAAAGTGAGAGTGACTGGTTTGAACTGCAGGACATAATCTTAGTTATGTGGAGTTAACATAGCAATGAATTTCATACTCTTTCGTAACATCCATTCAGCTCTGCTCACTTATTGTTTTACCTTGGTTGGAGTTGGAGATCCAAGGTACGCCGAGCGCCCCAATCTCAAGTGCCTCTGAGCAAGGCACATGGAGCCCCAGCAGAGCGGCTCGGTAACGAGTTGTTGTTCTGAAAAAGTTCCCGAGGTGACGATATGAATATAAAGCGTGCTGCGGTAAAGAGCACGCTTGGGGAGAAAAATTAAGATTAATTTCCTGGATAAATGAAGGTAGCTGATTATAAAGGCGCAGCAGCTTCGCTCACTCTCCACTGTAACAGTGAAGGGATTCACCCTCCAGCCTCCAAGGCTGTATCAGTGACATTTTGAGATAAATTTCTCTCCCTACGTCGTGTTTTCTCTTCTTAATTAATAGCAGGCTATGGTAAAATTGCTTATATCCAGAGTTCTTTATTGTGTGCAATGCAAACTCTCTGCTAATTATATTTCCTGTATGTGCAGAGGAATGATTGAGAATTAGCAACGCAGTTATTTCATTAACTACTTCCTTTTGTTGATTCAAATTAATTTCAGAGCTTTCATGACGTCTTTCACGCTTAGCACTTGTTGTGTTCACACATATGCAAATGTGTGTTTGTGCAGTTAAACCTATACAAAAATGGAATTTTACGTAATGAAACGCAGCACTGTCTTACTGTCGTTAATATTGTGCCCATTTCAGCAGAGAAGGAGGCATATTAGCATTCATTTGGAGTGCTGGTTGTGTCCAACCTGGTGGATGCTCCAGTATTCATCCTCATGATCCATTTAAGTCTCCTGAAGGAAATCTCCAGCTCATTAGCTGCTAAATGTTCCGCTGTGTCCACCGGCGAGTTGCTAACTCCGTTCCTTTGCTGTTGCTAATGGGTTAATCCGAGGCGGTTATAGGCTGAAAACAGCCAACAGCTGCATGGGAGAAATGTGGCGCTGAGTTCCGAAAAGGTGAATCAAAACACCAATTCAATGAGCGGAACGACACCTAAAAGCTTCGTCTGTCAGAGGGGAAGTGCTGGAACAGACGGTTGTTCTCTCTGGGTTCTTTTAGGAGCGACACCTTTAGGAGCGACACAGTACATACTTGACAATATCAGGAAAACATTTTAAACACAGAACACAGGGGAAAAGAACACCTGTAAAACAGTCAAGGCCACTTCTCTAGTAGTATACTCTTCACCAAATGTGCCTTTGGTCTCACTCGAATTTCTTCGATTAGCTGCACACACTTTAATCTCTATACTGTTTACTATCAGAAAGGATATAAACTTAGCTGCTAATTGCTGCTGCTTAAATTTCTGCCGGTTTGCGGTCCATGCACCCTGAACACATTACTCGAGCTCATTCAATTCACTAAGTGAGATATCAATTTTCTGGAACTTTATATGGGTTTCTTGCCAGGCAAAATCACCCCCTAAACACCTTATTAGGTTCTCTGGTGAGAGGTGGCATGGGTCAAATCTCTTTTGAGTGCTTAAAATCAAATAACAATCAAATCAATATGTCATGTCTGCCAGTGTGAAAATATGTTAAGGCTTTCCCCAGTTTTGTGAAAGTGATGTTTTGGAAAGGAAATGAAAGAAGCGATGCAGAAAATGGCACAGGTGTTGTATTTTCAATGAGCTCTAATAAACATTTCTCAAACAATCACCCAGGTGTTAACATCCAAATCTCATGCAAAAAAGCCAGACAGAATGCACTTGTGCCGGAGCTTCATCGCTCTTTTTCCCTTTAAATCGCTTTGAAAGATTAGACTGCCCTTTTAGGAGAAGCCCTCGTGTTCTGTCTAACTGCTCTTAATCAATTGTTGCTTAAAGGAAAGACCTCCCTTAAGAGAACACTTTGTACAACGCTGTCAGGTAATTAAGCAAAATGTGTCACTTAAGTTTTTCCTTGGCCCTAAAGGCTGTGCAACACATTCATTAAAGGTGGACGTCCAGTCACTCACTGATGTCAAGCGCGCAGCCAGCGCTTATCCAATTATGTACGTTCATGCAAGAAGTTTGTCCGTCGGTGGCAGGAGCTTGTGTAATTGTTGCACTTTAATGCATATCAGTTTCACATGTGATTCATAAGATAAGCCGGACTCATCACTAAATCACCAAAGACAGAGGAGAGGGCACGCACAGCAAATTAATTTACCGCAGTGTCATAGAACGACAGGGACAATAGGCTGACAGCATGCAGGACAGTACAGCAGGTTCACTGTGGAAGCAGCTCTTTAATTCACAGAGACAAGCAGCAAATTTAATGGCCTAGTTACATAATTGCCAATTTCACGTGTGCAAAAATTTGACTGAAAATGTAAATGAGAGCCATCGGATAAGTTTTTATTGTACCAAGACAACTGAGTAATTACAGCTGTCTGCTGTTTTTCTTTTCCTGACAGAGCACCTTGCGATCGATTATACAAAAAGACAGGCCACTGTATTAATGAGCAGAACATTCTTTCCTATTCAAATAAAGGAAGGGACCTGGTACATCATTGAATGTTTCCATATGTGTTTGCATTACTTTACTTCTACTGCATTCTGACAACTGTGTTAAAATGTCACTCTCCGATTTTGTTATGGCAGGAAACTTTTCAAAAGCTCTTCCCTGTTAAATAAAGACAGGAGACAAGATGGAATTTGGGCTTGAGGTTCTATTATCTCCACATATGTGGGAGGTGTTAACCTGCCACATGCTGTTCCAGTGTTTCAAAGGCATCTGCAGCTCTCATCACACTCGATTTGTCAGCTATCAGCTTGACTCCCTGCCGTTAACCTGCCGCAGTAGATTTTCATGCTGGACTCTTATGTTTGACTGCATCGTGTGTGTGCGACCGGGACGCCCACCTCCATTTTGGTGTGCTGTTCTAACGGCCGAGATCGATTCTGTTTATACTTCAGGTAAATACTATAAGGCCTTACGTCTATCAATGTGGCTCATTCGAGGACAAACCGTCACAAATGAAGACTTTAGTGAGTAAAATATTCAAAACCTGATAATGTCTTTCAAACAAAACCCTCTCACATGATTATGCAAGAGATTATCTCCTTACTGTTCATTTTGATTCTGGGCCCCGAGAAGCAAAATCAGGATGAAACATCATCCATACTGTATGACTCTTTGACTGTATGTTACAGAGCTAGAGGTCCCAAGAGCATGCTGAGACGAACATAAATTGAATTCAACAGAGAATTCCATTTGGAACTAGACATGTCCTGGAGCAAAAGGCACTGGTATCATAATGTACAAAAGACACACACCCCATTCCAGTCAGAACAATCACCGCTTCAAAGGCCTCCAACCCTGAAAGTGAAAATCATTTTGAGAGGAGCCTCAAGGTCCCGTCTCTTCGAGAGGCTTTACATTGAAGAATTTCCCTCAGAAGCTTCAGACTGCGTTAAAATGAGCACTGGTGAAAACAAGAGTTGCTCCTTCCAAACACTTTAAGTCTTCAAGCAGTTGATGTCCTTTTACATTCTCAGCTGTCTCAACTGAGACTCTGTTTTTAAGGTTTTAAGGTGTAAAAGATTTAGCACAACCTGGGTTTTATTACTTTATTTTACCGATGCAAACATACCATGAGTTTAAGTTTTGTGTTAAATATTAAACGTGTGACTACATTATCTATTTCACAGTACAACTTGCATCTTAATTCCCTAATTTACACACACTCTGAGCTCAATGTCTTGCTCAAGGACACTTTGACAGGCAAGAGGGGGAGCCACTGATCGATCTTAAGATGATGCTGGTGATTAAAGTGAGACTCACCTTGGCTCCTCTCAGTCACAGCTGCCCAATGTACATGACCTAGTTAATTCAAAAGTCGACACTGTTGTTAGATGCCATCGCGTGCTTTTTTTGGGTTACTCTCTCTTTACGTTGTGGATCGTATGTGTCTATCTCTGTGTGCATTTTTGAGAGTACAAGGGGTTGTCAGACAGTACACGTGCCAGATCCGCCCGCAGTGTGAGCAGAAGAGGCACAGATTCTCCTGAGGCACTGCCAGCCAATAGCTTCCCAGTCAGAGTGCTGCCCTAGTTGATGATCCATGAACATGTGAGGCAATGATGAAAGCCAGTCCAAAGGGTGGAAATATCTCCTGATAGTACCAGGTCGGATCCCCTCTTTGATTACACACGGCCCCGCAATTTATGATTCATGTAATGTCCATCTCACGGCTTAGACTGATGTTTCTGTGTACTCTGTGTCCATCCGAGCTTGTTTTTCTCATCTTACCATGACATTTCACTTGCTGTTTTGTTGACTGAAAAAGTGAAATTACAGCCCTCTGAGCTAAGAAGCTTGCTAATAATGAGTTAGTGAATCTGCTGTCTCGTTACATTACCTTAACAGGTGACGCATTACAATGAGGCTACATTAATTACATTAGTTAATGCAGTAATTGGCATTTGGTCACAGTTAATAAATGTAAATCACGTACAAACAGTCCTCATCTTAACTAAAACACTTTTAACCACACTGTTAACCTAAGTTAGCAGAGTATTTGCCATTATCTAACAACTTATCCAGACCCTAATAGAGCAATTACTAAACTGAATTGACCATTTCTTAATGTTCTTTGTGACTCTTATTGTGAAGTCGAAAACATGCATCCCGTAATATTATAGTTTTAAACTGTTGAGTGATGCACACATTATCTTAGCTAAAATGAAGACCATTAGTAAAAGATAAGGTGCCACATTAATTGACTCTTAGTAAATTCCTATCTCTTAAAAACCAGCTTGACCAGGTTATTGGAAGGCGGCACAATCTGCATGTCAAAGTTCACCAAAGCTGTTCTTTTACACAACGTTCACATTGGTTAATTTTACCTCCTACATTGTGTGACAGTGCCATTGGAATTTTGTGGCAAATTTGACTGCTTTAAAGCTGAGGTGTCCAGGCCTTAATTTAGAGAGAACCAGTGTTGGAAAGGCACTCGTGCAGCCTGCAGCTGATAACACAACTGCATGAGTTCATCTCTTTATTTTCCCTTTGCTGGAACCAATTTAGCTATACAGCCTAAATTATTGAGCCCAGCCATTCAAGACATAGGCTTTAATCAAACTGTGAGAAAGTGAAATAACCTGAAAGGGTTGATTCTGTCTGTAGGTTCCATAGTTGCTTCCAGCTGAACTCAAAAACAAAGTCATCATATTCTGCCGCAGAAGCTTTCGGCGCCTTGCCTCCCAGAATGAAGTCGAACAGACTCGCATTTATCACACCATAACCAAGTTGATCACAGGAAGTCCTCGGCACTGTGTGAATGCACAAAGTCATCACTTTAGTTGGCTGGTAGCTGTGTGGAGTATATGAGAGGCATCCATTCACATTAGCACCCCACCCACTCATACCACATCACTCACTCTCTCTGGCCTACTCCATATTGATAATGGATTCCTCTCTTACCGTAACAATTAGGGTGTGTGTGTGTGTTTCCAGAGTAAAGCAATCTGTTGCCATATGACCTGTCTTGTTTATGGATATTTAGATGGTAGCATAAAGTGTTTTGATTCCACTATCTGGGTGTCACATGACTCCTTCCTGTGGTCACTCAGTACCTATCTCACATCTATGCACACAGCAATGCATTTGAGCACAGATGAAGACAGAAGCATTAACTGGAAATGTGGTAGATACAAAGAGACACGTCTGAAACTTGGCTGACGCTATCTGTGGTGAGTTATTTAGTGTGTGCTACAGATGGACACACGCAAATACACGGGCTGACAATTCCATGCTGAGATTGAAGGTTATCGCAGGAGGCATTCCTTACTGCGAGGAGAGAGGAATGAATCACTGTCACAGAGCATTATGGATGGAACAGCCACACAGAGCGCTACAAATGATAGACTGAATAGTTTAAATAACAGAAAAAAAATGTATGAAAAGGAATTACTGTGCCTTAGTTCATTCAGCACTTTTGACATGGTCTGCATTTGTTTGTCTGCATTAACACAATAGTGTCCATGAGGCTGTGGTTGTGCAACAAAACAAAGTCAGGAGCTTTAACAATTAGTTTACATTCCCGCCCTCACTAATGGCCGTTTGCTGTATACAAGAAAAATGAGCTTGAGGTGCCACATTTAAAAGTAAATCAAAGTATGTCACTGATTCCGCATTGTGGTCTTATAACCTTAATCAATCAATGAAGCAGAAATACAGAGGTATCCATTTTTCAATCATAAATTTATCCGACTTTTCATCTTGTCAAAACCTTAATTGCAAACTGTGCAACATGACGGTCCAACAGACCAGTGGAATGTTGCATGTATGCTGCCGGTAGCAGCTAATCTCAGCCTCAGGCCTCTAGCTGCAGGCAGCGATGGGCTACAGAGGTCTGATAAGTTCACTTCTTTCTAACATTACACCCTCTGGATTTTAATTTTCTACCATTTAGTCTTCAGTTTCAACTGAGTTTGCCTCCTCAGTCACTCGATAGAACTTATCGGACTTTCAGTGACTACCTCTGAGGCCACAAAAGACTTTATGAGAGTGTTTTACATAATTGCTTTCAGCCTCTCCAAGACCTGTAAACAGATATTTGTGTGTATACTTCCCCAATAAGGAGCCACTTTGTAGGTTTGGAGGCTTTTTTTGTAACATATGTTATATGTTACAGATAACAAGCTCTATCACTGGAGTAATTCAGTCATACATGTTTGAACCAGACACAGATTCCCAGGAAGACCTGCAAGAGCAACTTGTAGAAGGTCTCCTACAAGTTGATGCATCATAAGGACAAGTGTCTTTTTTACAGTGTTAAGACCCACCCCCACAAGTTGTCATGTTTGGTTCCATAGGTTCTCTGTAAAAGTGCTGGGCTGACATTTCTGGAGACTCACAGATGGATGACACGTTCAAAATGCAAAAAACACAATTTTCATTGGATATTAATTTCATCAGCAGTCTTCAATATTTTTGTTTAAAATTTCTACTAAAATGTGTGTAATCTTTCCATTACTGGCAATTGCATTAGCAACCTAATAACCCTCTGTCTAAAACGTCCTCTTTTTGCTCCTTTCTCTTCTCGCCCTTCTCCCAATTAGCCCAATCTGCTCTGACTGGTCAGGCCATGAACAGAAACAAGTGTTGGGCCTGTACTTGTGAGCAATAGTTGTAAAATCTAAGTGTCACCAACATTTTATTTCTTCGTGTTTTGGAAAATCCATACAAAGGGAATCTTCACTCACAGTGAGAAACACAGCGTGTCCTCAACATGTTGATATGAAAGTCATAGAAGCAAAGGTTAAACTGCTGAAAAGGTATTTCTGGTAGGCTACTACATGGGAACTCAGTAGACCTTGCACAGAAAAGGTATCTGACACTTCAAATACCTCTTCATCAGAAGCATGTATGGTGGGGCCATAATACACGCAATGATATTTCAGGCCACTTCACAAGGTGTCTGTGTTTCCCTTCAGACAGGGATGCTGTACATGGGTGTTCAAAAGGAGCGC
Source organism: Mola mola (assembly GCA_001698575.1). Taxonomy (NCBI): domain Eukaryota; kingdom Metazoa; phylum Chordata; class Actinopteri; order Tetraodontiformes; family Molidae; genus Mola; species Mola mola. Next base: position 12,492,295 of record KV751332.1, on the reverse strand, counting down.
AGAGAAGAGCCACGGCTCCTTTGCACTAAAAAAGGCAGTTAAAGTGGCTGATTTGGATGCCAGTAAGATGGCTCCCAGTGGAGCTACTTTGGGCACCTCCATCTGATAGTAAATGTCATGTTGGGCTACAGAGTGTGGACGGAAAAAGGACACTTGGCTTCTTTGCTTCAGCTGCCTTCAATGGATGGACGATGGATCTATCGAGATGTGTGCGAGGTCTTTATGTTCTGTATCAGTACGTGTGCGAGAGAGATGAATAAAACAGAGGCGGAATATAAATGTGGGTCTATGCTTGCATGTAGACGGCTGAAGGTCAAAGCCAGGCAGGGGTCACTCTCTTACAGGGTCAGATGGTTGACAGGTAATGCTTTCTGCTTCACTTGCCAGGAAGTCCACTCGGGTCATAGGGAGGATGTAGTAGAGGCAAAACAATCTCATTCTTTTTTGAATTACTTTTTTTATGTAGGTTGGGTGTATACCAGCTTTCAGAGGAGGCTCTGAGGTCACACTGGCATAATTAGATTATTAGATCAGGTTTCTCTCTTGCAAAACAACTGATTGTTGTTTTAGTAGCGTTACATAAGCGATTTTGCAATGAAAAGTTCCTTGGGGTGGGCTTAAATATAAAGCTCAGAACTGTAGTAGCCATCAGATGGACCTTAAAAGTTGCTCAAAATGGGAAATTTTTCCCCAGCTTTTCTCTTTTTATACTCAGGCAGCAGTACGTCCTCATTAAATACAGACAAAAACTAACAAGGCACCCAGACACAATTACAAATGAATCAGTCCCACTCATCCTTCTTGTGCTGACCTTTAGAAGTTTATTTCACGGTTTTGTGGCCAACCGAAAATACACGGTCAGTAGGGCCAAGAAGTGCTTCTCCCGTTCTGGGGCTAACTCAGTTTCCATTGCCTTTACTTGCCCTGACTTTGTCTTTCTCTCTACATGGTAGTTGTTGCCCATGGCAAAGATATGAGAATTTACAGCTAATTCCATCTCTTGAAGGAAAACAAAACTAAGAAGGTGGCAGATGGACAAAGAGGAACAGACTGGAAAAACCCCAAAACTGGAGCAGCAACCACACTGACCACACACTTCAACCATTAGACAGGAACATACAGCAAAAGAAAGGAAAGGGAGAAAGGCGGATATGAACTCACAGCAGCAGGAACAGCGAGAGTAACACATTGCCTGCAGCCTCAGCAACACCACCCTTTGCACTCCAGGAGACAAAGGTTTGAAATCAGCGCAACACCAGCTAGAGATTGTTTAGGGAAGACAGAGGGCTGAGCTCTCGTCACAACACCTTTTTGCTTTAAATGCTGCAGAGTACACCACAACATATCCGATCTGGGAGAGAATTAGAAACTCAAAGCAGCGTGAGATACTAAGCAGGAAGATGAGATTAGAGAAAATAAAAATCTAAGAAAAAAAGAAAGGGGAGTTTTTAAAAATCACGTTCATGGCATACATACGTGACGCCCACCTTCCGATTTCAAGCCAAAAAAAGACATTCCTGTGTGCCAAATCTAAGGCTTTGTATGTGTATAGTTTGCGAACCTGCTCGTAATCCATGATGACCTTCCTCACCTGTCTCCACCGAACGGATAAATCTGAAACACCAACAGGCACAGTGTGACACCGACACCATCGATGAAGGGTAAGATCTACACCATTCCTCTATATTATGTGTGTGTGTGAGATGGAGGGAGAGAAACATATCTGTTCATTTTTCTTCCACTCTCTCTTCTTTCCTTCACCTGTTTAACCTGCATCTGTGTTCTGCTCAGTTAGATGTTTATCTATTTATATATTTATTGTCATTCACTGTTATTTTGTATACTGCATGCTGGATGATGGACACCTGATAAACACATACTCATACCCATATTTTTTTCTGAATCTTTAGCTGTGCCTCATTGGTTGACTAACTCAATATGCATATTTCACTTTGACTTTGTCTGTTTTTGAGCCTATTTTTGGCTTGTTTGCCTGAACAATCTGACAAATCTATCCGACCGTACAATGTTTTTTGCTCCAAAAACAAAAAACAACAACAATGAAAAAAACGCAGCACATTCATGGGGGAAATTTAAGAGGAGGGACACATGTATAAAAGAAACACAAAAGAGAGAGAAGCCAAGCTGGGTAAAACGGAGAAGGAGTGCTTTTCCAAATTGAAAGCGATGTCCGAGAGTGGAGAGCAAAGGGCCATTTGTTATTGTTTGTTGTTGCATTTAAAACAAGAGAGCCAATGTCTTCCAATCTATCTCGCACACAGTCAAGAGCATACACATGCATCGCACACAAAGTCCTAATCAAGATAAATGAGAGTTGCTCCTCAACGAGGACATGTCATTACACTGTGAGACAACTACATTATTGTTCTGATCTCACTGTTTTAAAAGCCTGAAGTGTAATGAATGTGCATGTGTGTGTGTGTGTGTACTTGTATGTGTACATTAAACGGGAGAACTTTAATCATTTAAAGGGATCGTTGCACCTAAATGTCAAGACTAGAACGGTTTTAATTGGCTAAATGAGTTTCTGAGGTGATGGATGTTGATAATTGTCCTTCCCCATTTGCCTGTTTCTCCTCCCAACATATAAGCGTGTTTAGGCCTAACACACTCCAGAGATCTGAGATTGATCTTCAGGGTATGGTGCAGCTGGAAGGTGCATGCAGACATGGGTCTCAAGATTGGGAACTGCACACTGGAGTATTGACTGTGTTGGTGTTAGAGAGATCTGCACTGTTTTCCAATACCTCTAAAGCTTCAGCCAGGTTAATCTTGTAATAAACAATATGTCTCTGAGCTACACTGTGCAATCTGATTTTATCTGCATAATGGGCATTTGTGTGTATGCTTTATAGAGTGCTTATGCCCTTATGCGTTTGCTATTGTCCTGCAAAACCAATTTACCAGAGTCCTCCCGCCTGCAGAACATAATCACACTGGTTCACAACCAGCAAATCGTTATCTAGCCCAGCTAATCTTGGTTGGTTCGCTCAGAAGGCCATTTTGTTGGTAGGATATGTACATATCCCAGGTAGCAACCCATTATTTTTGCAAACAAACGGCCAGGGCCCCTCTGAGTGGTTGCCACAGACTGCACAATCCTCAGTGAGCATCACTCAATAATGCATTGCACCATCAAAAGCAAACAGCGGTGCAGGAGTGAAAGAGAGCGAACACTCTAGTTTTCTATAAGTCATCGTCGCTGTGAGACAGAAAACACAGCGTCATTAACTGCAAACGCTTCAAATCCACCAGGGGTTTGATGAAGGTGACACCAATGATCACGCACAGTTTCCCAACTCAAATGTGTGTAATTGTATCTTTTCCACAGGTCTGTTTAATTGTTTCATCTAATATGCCCAGGAAATGACATTTTATTCATATTCAACACTCATTAATCAACTCACTTATCAAAAACTATTAGAGTCCGAGCTCAACAACTACCAAGTACTATCTGTATGTGCTGGCAAAGCATCTAAATTCTTTACTTCGTTGGGAGAGTTAATGTTTAAATGTAAGGAAAAATAATTCAGTCTGCTAGCTGTCTTTTTTGATCAATATGTTATCACGACTGCATGGTTTTTACTCCAGCAGCGGAAGTTGCCAGAATGTGATGTTCGTCTAACACGGCAGCATATTACATTGTCCATCAGTCGACAAGGCTTTTATTATTCTCTCAGTTAAGGCCAAAGGTCAACAACTGGTGAGACATGCTGAAGGGGGAAATCAGGGATGGAAGAATCTTGGATAAACATGAGGCTTTTTGCTGTTTTTGCAAAATGCCGCCCAGTCACAGCACAATGTGACAATGTCTGCAATTTTGGGAACCCATGAAAACTTCGTTATGAAATACTCTGTAAATTTGTTACAGGCGAAACAAAGGAAGCAGATTTAAGAGGCTTCGGGTGCAGGTCAGAAGACAGAAACTGTCTTATCCAGCAACATAAAATGTCTTCTGTGCCCTCAAACTCACTCGGTTTCCTCATACATTCATAGAGTCAATATACATGTAAGCACCTGCATTGCATGCTTGTACAGTACAGTGTGCATGTGTCTGTGCATGTTTTTTATTGACAGAGAGTGTCACAGACATTTAGGAATGAAATGATGATGTCACTATGCTTTAGTAATCAGTTGAATATTCTGAAGTGACATGCAGAGATTACTAATGAGACGCAGCAGTGGGGTAATCCTCTGCAGTGGCGTAACATTAGGAGATGTCTGATATCATACTAAAGACTTTAATACTAGAAAATTTTTGGTTAAACCCTGGATCGGGTCTGTGGAAATAAACCTGTCATTCTATATCCTACGGTATCAATAGCTGCTGTTTTGACCTGTCCCTCCATGTTTCAGATGCAGAAATTGGTATATTTACGGTCTGGACGAGATGCAGCAGACATTAATGTAACTCCAACGTAAACATATCCTCGTCAGTGTGAGATGATCGAATCAAATGCCATTTTTCCGCTGCATGGTACCTGCTCAACTTGAAGTCGACCCCACGCAATGGTTCCACTGTAAATGGTGTCCTTTGTGTGTAGCTGGTTTGTGTAGCGATGTGAAGTCACCAACATGAAGCAAAATGCTTCCCACAACAATAGAGGAGTTTTTGATTCTTGGTACGTGGCTGTTCAAATGACTTCAGCTTGAATGTGTCACAAGAGGGTATGCTAACAAATTATTATGTAATTACATAAATAAATTCTTACATCACCTTTTCGATATTGTCTAAGCTTACTTGGTAACTCGACCGAGTTGGTACTAAAAATAGTACCATGCAGTGAAAAGGCAGCAATAATTTACAAACCGAGAAACTTCTCGGATGTCAGCAGTTTTTCAGCCGAAACGTAACATCAATTTATATGCCTTTGTACGTTTATTGCATTATGATTTTAGTGTGTTCCGTGTTTATCATCCTTTTCTTGTCAACTAAATATTCCACCAAAACCTTTAGGGAATTTCCTAATCAGTTTTTCTGATCCAATCCAATCCAATCTTGGATTTTGGTGATAAGACTTTGAAGGTCAAAGTCACTGTGCACCATGTGATCAGGCTCTCTAAGAAATGGTGAATGGCTATTTCAGGCCTCAACGTGCATTACAGAATTCGTCATACTGACCCATTCACACATGGGTGGTAGTGTAGCACCATCGAAGTTAGGAGAGGAACTCAATCACAAATATTCACGCACCGGTGTCACAGAATTGAGAGGAATTTGGGTTCAAGTGTCTTGCCCAAGGACACTTCGTCATGCTGACTGCAAGGGTCAACAACATATCTAACAAGAGTCTATATGAACATTCAAGGAAACTGCAACTTCAATGGTGTGCAGAGGCATAGTTTTCAGAACACTAATTGCAGATTTTCTCTGTGTTTCTAAATAACTTATACTTTGCAAGTCTTGATGGGAGGTGAGGGGCATATGACAAAGCAATTGTATCTGATGACCTGGGATGAAAACACGTTGGCTGACTTCTAATCAGTCCGGGGTCTCATTAAGATATATGCAATGTAACAGAAAACGCCTGAGATCAATCATTTTACAACGCCTGTCCCTTCTGCCTTCTATCTTTTCCAGTGTTTTTCCTCTTTGTCTGTACCGTAAAGGCAAACTGTTAAAGAAAAATCTCATTAAACATCTTTGAATGACCTTTATTTGTATTCTTTGATGTGTCAATAACAAAAACAAATGGGGTTTCAAGCCAACCGCCTACTCCCCCTTTACTATAAATGAGAAAAAAAAGGTTAATTCCCCTTGAGTTAATTTCCTCTGGAGTTGCTACATTAGCGCCTCTGGCTTCCTTAATGGACATAAAGACTTCATTGCCGCTTACAAATGAAATGCCACTGACACGCAGCGCTAGGAGGCTATGAAGCACCGTGGAGGGAAATTACAGCGATATGACCATATGCTCCATCAAGCTGTGGACCACTGCTGTGTGCGTGACAATGTGTGATTCTAATGAGGCACCGAGGAAAAAGGAAGGATCCAAAACACGATCAAACTGTGAAGTTTCATCTCAAAGTTTCGGTTCGACTGTGTGTGTGTGTGTGTGTGTGTGTGTGTGTGTTTGTGTACTTGTATGAGTCCAAATATTGACTGACCGTTTCATCAGGCAAACTATCTTCAGCCTAAAGAAGATGAATGACTTTGGGGTAGGTAGAGTTAAATGGGGAGCAGAGCTGAGCAGAGAATTAAAACACACACACACACACACACACACACACACCAATGAAGTGAAGACTTGTCCAAAGCACACATAAGAAAATAATACATTTCTAATTGGTGTCTGGTTTTGTCTGGCCTTACACAGAGGTCGAAAAAGTATTCAGATTCTTTATTAAAGTGCAAACACACACTGGAAAAACTGCAAGTAAAAATTCACTTAAAGAGAAAGTTCACCCCTGAAAAACTCTCGTACCTGTAACATTATTTATCCATCTACTGTAGATGTATCTTACACATTGAAAAATATAAAGGAACTAGGTCAAACATATTTATCAGGACAACTAATTGGAAATGTAGATTACAGTTTGCACTAAGTCATATTTAGAAGTATGGCATGATAAGGGGAGCTCCTTGCCCTTCCGCGTGCCTATGTGGAAAGCCTAAAGCAGGGGGAGCACGCCTCCTTGCCTTCTGCGAGCCTCCATGGAAAGCTAAAGGAATGAGCTAAGAATCAAAGACCCTCCCTCCCCCACAAGGTACAGAACAGGGTGAAGAGAAATGACAACAGAAATGACACAGATTAAGTCAGACACAGCGTAAAAGCAGGAGCTCGGGTGGAGGAAGGTTGCAACGCGGCTTGAAGAGGAAGCAATGAGCAGGTCAAAGCATCTTAAATCACGCTCATGTATTGGCTGAGCCATCTACTAATGTATGAAAGGTTAGCCAGCCTAGCCTACTAGGGTAGCTAATTTTAGAGTTTGGTCACGTTTTACTCACCCTGTCACAAGAATGAGCCCCACATGACGCTGCTGACAGCACTTTGAACACCGCAAGTGCTGTCTAATTCCATTATATTCAAGAGAGGGCAACACAGTCTAGTTGCACACATAGCACGACAGGTAAGGGGAGAAACAGGATTTTTGTATATATCTGAGAAATCAGTGGTTTTGCTGATGTGATGGGAATTCTGAACATCCTTCACGTAGTGTTTGCAGCAAATCTGGACCCCCCACATAGCGGTGCTGTTAAAGCGTTGATGCATTGCAGCAGCCATGTGTTCTATATCGCCCTTCCTGATATATCTATTAACGCCAGCTTTTTGCACAAAAAACAGAAATATATAATGCTAATAAACATATCGTTGTTGGTTTTTATTTCATTGTATCAAAGCTTCATCGTGATCCACCTCACTTGCTTTAGCCTCAAGTGTATCTTATTTTCTTTCATCTTGAAAAGCTGTAAACTCTATTTCACAAGTGGAAATTGAGTTCATATTCTGTTACCTTAGCGACATTCAGTGTTTCCCATTCAATCATTCACCTCTTCCATCACCCCCAGGTCATACTGCAACTCCTTTCACTCTGTCTCTTTCCAATTTCCATTTTGGTTTTGATGTAGGTGTCCTTTTGAGACAGAGAGAATTTAAAGGTGCAGTGCGTAAGATGCTGAAATGACAACCTTGGGAAGGAAACACAACTATCTTAAACATTACAGCTTGAATAGTTACTTAATACAATTTTCTGTTTTCTTTAACTTTCATGTAAAGTGTTTCATCTTTTTTTTTTTGTCAGAAAGGGTTTTTCTTTATAACTGTATTACTGACTTGATCAAAACTTTCTTACCTACCTCTACACAAAGTCTGGTTCAGTTCACAGCGGGGAGAAAAAAAAAAAAAAAGTGACGTTAAATTTCAAAAGCAACCTTTCAGAATCCTCAAGTCTGAAAATACTGAGAAACCCAATGACCTCCAGATCTCATGAATAGTTTCTTGTGATGTTTAGCTGACAGGATGGATTTGCAGCATGGCTAAAAACATTCATTTTTGACAAAAACGTCAGCAGAACAGCTGGAGATACGTCAGGTTGTCACCTCAAAACATTTCCAATGTTCCAGCCTCGAATACTTTTTGCACTATAACTGTGACACAATGGGTCTGTGGCACCGGTGGTACGAAAAATTGTGTGATATTCTAGTCTCTCAGCAAAATAAATACAATATTTAGCGGTAGTCATCTTAAAGATAATGTAGCAGGACCTGTGCTAATTTAGGCGTTATAGTAGCGATCTCCATTCCTCTCCCCTGCTGTTTTGTCTGAGTTTGAATAATGCAAAGCTGAGGTGGTTGATGGTGGACTCCCCTGTGGAGCTGAGGCCAGGGTAGCAGCTGTCCCTATCAAGACTCTCCTCAGAGCTGTCATGGCCTGTCTGCTCCTTGGCTAATCACTTTCCACAGGCCTCGCAGCAGGGGACCGCCAGTGCTAATGTCGTCACAAATTTGGCGTGGAGAAGCTCGCAGGATGAGTGCGATACATAGAGGAGTGTGAACATGTGGGTGTCTATGTGTGTGTGTTGCAGGAGTGCCTCTGGTAGTGCAACATGGGAGGCACACACACGCACACTAATGATTACCATAACCCTTTTTCTTCCCACCTGCCAAAACACATTTGCTACACAAGGAGTTACTCATCTGTGTGTAACAACCTAATGGCACATTGTGTCACACACCGGCACACATGGTCATAGAGAAATGGCCATCTGTAATGGCAAGCGCTTCACTGTGGCATGTTCCGGTAAGGTAAAAATACAGCCTGGGGGAGTACGGCCTGAACTGAAAATCTGTTTTACCTGTCCCCTCAGCTGACAAAGGTTTCTTTTTTTTTTCCCCACTTGAAAGATGTTGTGTTGTTCGAGGCGTCTCTCTCAGGGCCTGCGGTGAATACCACACATCCAGCTGTCAACATTAATTATCAGTCACTCCGGCCATGCGTCAAATTGGTAAATACATTTGCCCTCTGAGGTTCCAGGGTCCGTCCAGAATTTGAATACCCACAAACATAAAAAGAATGAATAATTATATTCACACAAGTGTAGAATCCTGGGCAATAGATAACAAGCAAGATGAGGATCTAAAGAGATAAAGGAGCTCAAGCTTCTGGCAAGAAAAACATGCAACTTGCAAGTGGAAATGGGCAAAGCTGTGTCAATCAGATTGGGAATGAAGGTGGAACTGCTGCTGTGGTTACTTCGAGCAAAATGCTTTACCCCCAAACACATCCATTATGATTCTATTATGGAGGCTCGATGGATGAAGGCATGTGTTCTCATACCTGACCTGAAACAATGTCAGCGTTGGTAGATAGAACAATGAATGCTATTCTTCTTTTTAAAAAAAAAAGAACTCTTCAACCTGGTTTGTTTGCTTGCTAATCTTAGTTTCACATGTGTCAAAATGGTCTTCCAACATCTCCATCAGTTTGACAACACAACCAAATAGAGAAACGCAAATTACATCAGATACAGATAAATCTCTGGGACACTACAAAGCAATTGAAATGAAGGACAGCAGTTTCTTACTAACGGTGTATGGCAATGTTCATTTAGCCTTTGCTATTTGTCGACTGGCCAATTCAAATATAACAAAGAAGAAAAACAACAAGCCATCACAATATTAAAATAAAGAGAAAAATGTACATCAGAGGGTTTTTTTTTTTTCCCGACACCACTCGGACAAGTAGCTGACTTTGAGAGTTGAGACCACTGACTTTAAAAAAAACTGTAGCAACATTAAGCTGAAATATCTGTGATACAAGCATTGCCACCAGCATTACACTGGGGATGTCATTTTGGTGCCAGAGTCTGCGCAGTAGCGAGCGGGCAGCAACGACACAGAACTGAGTTCCCACCGTACAACCACCCACCCCCACCACTTCAGTTGCCAGCAATGATGCCTCACACACTTTTTATAGCATCAAAGTGACTCATTAAAACCAAAGTAGTCAGAAAATGACCACCTGAACGTACATCATCAGGACTACAGATGATGTCAGAAAGCCTAAAAAGGACTTGAGGAGTGCTTTGAGTAGGAGGAATTTAGGACCCCCACTGGAGGAGGCCACCATGGGGCAACAGAGATTCTTTGTGTTAACGCTCGGGGAGTTTCATGTCATTCACCATTATAGTCTAAGGCTGAGAGTAACATCGAGTCACATACGATCATAAATTACGTCAATCACTTTTTAAGCCTCCCCCTACAGCCATCAATACACGCAGTAATCTGTGCTACTTGCAGTCTCTATTTGACTGTGTTGTCGAATTGATGCCATTTTCTTAATTTGCAAAAACAATTTCCATTAAAACAACAACAAAATAGCCTCAACTCCTCTGGGAAGGTTATTTCACACGAGAAGGGATTGGCGATTTACGCTCATAAATTGGGTTGGCCATTAATGCTGGGGTAAGACCTGGTGCACAGCTGATTGCACAGCTGAATTAATGTTCAGTCACGTTAGGGTCAGGCCTTCGGATGGAAGGGCTCTTGCGCGCCGAGTTAGAAAAAAGAAAAACTTTCTTAAACTACCAGCATGATGTTAAAGGTCTACTGTTGTCCACATATGCCCAGAATGTGAGAACATCCCCACGCCATAATTACACAGAAGATGTAGAAATGCTTCAAAAACAACATCAGAGACAGTTATTGCTGCTCAGGGCCTGTCATATAGCTATATATAAAAAAAGTCAAACAGACTCAGTGACATGCATAATAAGGAGAGGCACAAAGGCAGCTGACGATGAAGTCTGAAAAAACAATTTAGGGGAGATGGACAAGCAGAGAGACAGAAATGTGAATAAGAAGCCAGCCAGGAGACGTGATGGTAAACAGAGGGGATGGTGAGGCAACTAGTGTGGCTGCACTGCTCCCTGCCCCCTGCGGTGCCGTGCAAAATGAAAGAGGAGAGAGCTGGTGAGATTGAGTACAGCCACATGAGAAGACATGAAAGGAGGTGAGGGAGGATGGGGCAAGGCATAAACGTGACAGGCAGAAAAACAATGAGTGACAACATTTAATCCACTTTAAAACCACCTCCACATATGTATTAAGGCGTACATTTTTTTAAAAATAAATCCTCTGATGTGATGTGATTGCGGTACAGTTATGCTGAAACTGAAGTATGCCTAAAAAAATGCTTCTAACTAGTCTAGGTCACTCTTCACAGACAGTAGTCAACATAAATACCATATTTCCCATTTCATGAGATCAAAAATTGCTACTAAGTGTATGAATTAATGAGTGAAAATAACAACTTTCTTACCATTAACCAAACATTGACATTTGCCTACCATATTTGCTTAATTATGACATCAGATTGGCAACTAGTGTCGTGAAAGGCCAATATTCCAACTATTTCAACATGACATGAATGCAGTATTGGACCAGGAGCGGTTCCCAAACTACTTGTGATGTCACAGATCACGCGTGATCTCCGTGACTTAACGCTCTCAGCAGAAAGTGATTAAACGATCTTACAGTGCCAGCCATCATTATACACAGTGAAGCCCAAACAATGACCTGCAGCAACAAGAAGAAAAACACATTTCTAACTGGAGGGGGACTTCATCAGAGTCCCTGCCTGCCTGACTCTGTGTGTGTGTGTATTTACCTGTGCACACGAGTGCACGCCTGCCTCTGTGATTATGCCTCGTTACCTGAGTAACACTCTTGCCTCTTGCTGTGCATGCACTTGCGCGCAGGCCTTTTGTTTTGCCTGCACGCATTGACATATACACAGACCCAACACATCTGCCAGCGTTTGCGCCGTCGCCTTTGAGTGTGCTCCCTCTAACAAGATGAACATTTGCCAACAAAGCCAGCGAGCAGTTGTTGTTTGTCAGCAAGCAAGAAGAGGCCTTCAGAGACAGACTGCCGGATACTGAGTAAGCAAGGTGTGTGTGTGTGTGTGTGTGTGTGTCGGCAGCTCCCACCACTTGATTCGGCTTGTTAGAGCTACTTCTGGGGGTTATGGGAGCTAAGAGCCATCTAGTTATTGTAGCTGCTTCATGCAGGCCAATAATGCAGAGCTCATTTAGCCTGGAACCAGCCCAGCAAATCTCTTTCTCTCTTTTCTTTCTTTTTCTTTTTTCTTTGCTCTGCGGCCGTGTGATTATTTGACTCATGTGATTTATGGGACTGGCAGAGGTTTTCCCTATGGCGGCGGTACATGCACAGCTCGGTGGTTTCTAACCAGCCGTCCCGGTCCCTGTCCCTGCTGTCGTCACATGGAGCTCTTGGAACAAGATGAATAAAACATTTTTGGGGGGGGGATGCTCAGTATTTGCAGATAATGCGAGGAATGTCATAAGACACAGCTTGAGCCTTCTGTTAGTTGAATCGCAATCTAAAACTGCAGCCGTTTTTGAGGATGTTCGCTTATCGGCCCATAGCAGCTTTTACTTGCCAAACATCTGGACGATTGGGCACTGAATTGAGACAGCAGAGCCATCATTGACAAAAGAAAAGGTTAGACGTCCTTCCTCTGTGACTAGAAATGATGAATATGGTGCTGTTTCCACTTCATTGCAATGCACAAAGTTTCAGAATTGCTCTATAGTGGAACGCTGATAGTTCAACAGGAGCTGATAGTTTAACAGGAATGTCACATGTACAGACTCAATGAAACATACGCCCACTCGGCTCTGACAACACTGACAAGAAGTGAAGTCATGGTTCACAGCTCTTTATCGAACTGTCTTCTTTAAAGTGACTAAAAGGGCAACGCATTGATATTTTCCACAGATAAAAGCTTTTATGTCTGCTAGGTTATACGAATGCAATGTTATGGTAGCTGCCTTGACACATACTGTAAATGTTGCTTGTTAACACATTTTGCATTGCTTTTTCTGTATCTGACTTCTGTCACAGGATTCGATATGAATTTGTTGAGATTTTACCAAAAACACAAAGAGGTTTTCACAACGCTTAGACTACTGGTCCCATTACTGTAGCTATGGGAACTACACTCATGACTAAAAGAGGGTCAGGAGTTATTTGCAAATACTATTCATAAAGCCTTGATATTCTTGCTGTGAAAAATACAACACAAAGTGAAGCAACAATCTTAGAAACCAAAAGGAAAATGATGTATTAACATTGGCGAATGATAAATCGCGAAAAAACAGAGCAAATTCTATGCTTCATTGGCCCAAAGGGTAGCTACACTTTCTTAACTCTGTCAGGGAAAAATAGGTATGTGTTTTGGTGTTTTTGGAGGGGGAATTTTGGGGAATGTTTTGTCTCATAGTATGCAAGTAGTTTATATGGGTTCTTATAACTTTGGCACATTCACAGAACGGCAGCTTCATTGTGACGGCTAAGAGTTTGTGATAAGTTGCCTGTTCAAAGAAAATGGGTTATTTTCTCGCACATGCAAAAGGTAATGTAAAAGTCACAATGGTCTCTTCCTCGCTGCCTGCCATGCAAGGTTCCTACGGAGAGTGAGCAGCAGGGATGGATGAGGAGAAGGAAGGCAGCAGGAAAAACCACGAGGCAACTGCAAGGAGTTGAAAGGATGGGACAGATGAAAGGAGGAACGAGGTGGAGGCTAAAATTGCACCTAGATGAGAAACGGCGAGCGCTGACAAGTCGCGGCTCTTTTCCGTTGGAGTGGCTCAGATGGGAGTGAAAGTGTAAAGAATTTGGTGAAGTCTTGTGAAATATGAAGTGGCCTGCAAGAGCTTACTGGACGCTGCAACAAGCTGTAATTTAGGCTTGCTGACATGAAAACGTGAACTGGCCCGCCGGTGGCGTTTGCCGCCGCAGGGTTTCATTGCTTCCAGCCAGAGATAACGACACCTCGGCTTAACCCCAATGACCAGGAGTGATCTGGCCTTGGTTTGGTTCCACAGGGCGCTGTCAAAATCTGAGATGCCATTAAGTTTGAGCATTTTAATGGAGGGGATGCAGGCTACCTTTATTCCATGGACAGCTGGAACTCATGCAAGGCGCTTTGATATGGTATGGAACACACTTCCTACTATCTTTTAACCCTTTAATGGTAAACAACAAATCAGACATAGGTGCAAGCAGCTCTGAACACCAGGTGTTCAGTTTTTTCAGTCTATACACACACACACACACACACACACACACACACACACACACACATCATATAAAACCGCATGACGTGTAAAGCAAGCGCGCCTCCTAGCGGCGGCTCCAACTTTGTGTCCGCGCGTGACCGCTGACCCGGTGTGAGCCAGGAGGAGAACCGGGTCAGAAAGTAAGTTCACTTACGGTAGAAGACATATTCTGTGTAGCTGGACCAGATCTTGTCCTCCGTGTGCTGGTTGACGAACGAGGCCGTGACCGACGAGTTGCAGGCCGCCATCTGGAAGCCGCACTCTGACAGCATGTCGAAAGCCCGCTCCAGGTACCTGAACTTGAGGTAAAACCGGGACGTGTAGCGCTCCGGCGTCCTGTCCGGGTCCCTGCTCTCGTTCAGGGTCTCCCCGAAAACTTCTTTGGCGAGGGCCACCCGTCCACATATGAGTATCCGCGGGACCCTCCGGAACTTGGCGTCGGCGTTGCTCTCGCGGCCCGCGGCGCAC
>KV751332.1:12454734-12466308 GCA_001698575.1 Mola mola | reverse complement strand
ATCTTTGAATGTATTTGGCCCTGACACAAGCCTGCCACAACAATTAAAAATAGCAATATTAATGATAATCTTTTCAGCGCAGAAATTCCTGAAAGAAGAGAAACTGCACTCGAAAGAGGTGTAAGGATCATTTCACGCTGGCAGCCTTTTTCCTGTTCTAGGAAGAATAAATCCTGAAGGCTGAAGATGGGATTTTAGCCAAGCAGCTGATTCGGCCCATGTCTGTGCCTTTCCCTCCATCTCTGAGGCCGCTGTGAAGTGGTGCACAACTCAGCCGAGCTCTGTGAGCCTTAAGGGATCTTGACCCTGTTGATTTGGCAAACCAGGCAGATGAGATGTTGCTAAGCAGCCGCTCTCCCTCTGCCAGCCTTCAAGCCATTTGGGAACAGTGTGAAGGGGTAGACAGCAGTGCAAGTTTACTGCCATAGTCAGCTCTTTTGCGGTGTGTGTGTGTGTGTGTGTGTGTGTGTGTGTTATAGGTACACATCTCTCTCCCTCTCTGCCTCCCTCCCTTCCGTGTTTGCCTTGCTTTTCTCTCCCAGCTCTTGGGATTATAGGGTGGTTTCTACAGGTCCTCAATGTGGGACAAATCTCTTGAACAGGCCAAAAAGTCCTCAGAACCGTAAACCTCTTTAAAGATGGAGTATCCGATTTTCCTCTCCACCTAATTCCATCAGTAATTTTCTGTGAACGCTTTAAAGGACAGTAAGTGCTTGCTGACGCCGCGAATCTGCTGAATTACAGAAAAAAAAAAAAAAAAAACTCATTTAGTAATTTTTCTCCTCGTCTAATTTGTGTGAACCAGATTCCCGGATCGTTTTTAATCCTTCTGTCCTATACGGCGCTGTCAAACTCAGATGTAATACAAGGAGCTCTCTGCAGACACGCTGAGATTGAATCATGTCTGTCATATCTGTCAGTATGAGAGAGTGAAGAGGTAGTGAGCTGAGGAAGTAGTGACAATAATCTTCTCTCTAATAGTACATTCTAACAGCGGACACTTCGATACTTAAATACATTTGCATGAGCTACATTATGTCATCTTCTTTGACATGCCTAAGTCGCTTTCAAGTGCGATATCTATATTCTCACTCAAGTCTGGTCTTCAAGGCTGTTTACAACACTAGAAACCAGAAATGTTGCACACAAGTCAGGCAGAAAGAGAGCGAAGGAGTATGGACAGGTTTTCTGAGTTTCTACAATACGTTAAATGTTAGGATCTCTCAGGAAAACATCATGCAGTTTGTGAAAATGTTCCAGATAGACAGAGAGCGAGTCAGCGGCTAGTAGAGCTAAAAAGTCCGTGACTATATGAAGAAATAATGGCGTCTACCCGCCCGTGTGTGTGTCTGCACTGTGCACTCTGTGCTCTGCCTCATGGTCAAGTCAAGGCAGCTTAAGAGCGGAAAGCACAGCTGACCACAGCAAAACCATATCTTTTCTGAAAGGGCTCTTGAAAGGCATTCTGGGAAATACAACACGAAGCAAAAATAGAAGGGGGCATTTTGAAGGAAAGGGGCCAGCGAAATGCAAAATGAAATTGCAACAGTTAGCGCTAAACATCCTAAAGTGATGATATTAAGCCGTGTGAGCCCAGTAGGCAGATACATTTTCTGTTAGATGACGTAGGTTAGCACTTCCCCAAAAGAAAAGGGCTTTTCTCCAATTGTGGCCATTTTTTAATCCATTATTAAGTAATCGTTTTATATAACTGGGTCATAATTGAGTGTGCATGAAAATGCGATTAATCTCTAGATACAATAAAATCAAATATAGACATTTCTTTTCATTTGATCTACAGTAACAATATGCTGCAGTGTTAAACCACTGGAGAAAAAGACTATCTGATGACATATCCTAACATGAACAAAACCATTATGGCCACAACTTAGTAACAGAGGTTACAAGTTGTTGTTCCTGTTCCAGAAGGATGGAGGCAAAGCAGCTGTTTAAAATTTTAAAATCATTTTAGAAGCCTTTAAATTTGTTTTGGCAGGTAGAACAGTCGTGGGTTGGCTGGTGCGAGACGCAGATAAGAGAAGGATGGCAAAGCACTCGGTCATGAAGCATCAGTCCTGTGACATGACCTATTTAATGCTTTATTTAGGGGAGACTAAACAACCGAGCACGGATATCTCAGGCAAACACTCGTTTATATAAAGACACTTGATTGTATATTTGCACATACACCAATCAGCCAGAACATTATAACTTAGTGGTAGGTGAAGCAAATCAGTGATCTTGTTACAGTGGCGTGTGTCAGTGGGCGAAGTCTTGGAAGCAGGAAAAATGGACAAGCAACTGGGTTAGAACATCTACAAAAACCGCGGGATGGGTGTTCCTGGTCTGCACTGGTTAGTACCTGGGTATTACCAGTGAGCCAGTGACACTGTCATGAAGACCCTCATTGGCTAACCCGTGTTGTCCCAATGTTTTTGGTGGCAAAACAGCTCTGAACCGAGTGGTTTTAATGATATGGCTGACTGGTGTATTCTATGCAGAATTTCTCTGAATGAACTCAACCCTAAACAAAGAAACAAACAAAACAAAAGTCATAATTATTTTGACAATTAATGGGACTTCTGTCTTCAAAATACTGTAGTTTTATTTTTCATATAGGAGCAATTGTACGATAATACAAATGCAAACTATTTTATCTTATTTAAACTGATGTTAAATATCATCATTACACTCCAGAAAAAGACATATTTTCATGCTGACTATAATTATTTTAGAAGCTGCTGAATCTCTGACTAGTCTCTGATTGTTATTTTGAGAGCTATCATTTTGCAGCTCACACTGTGAAGGAAGTTGCTTCAGAGAGAGAAGCTTGCGAGTACCAGATGCCCACTAATTTATGATCTTTGCAGAAGTGCCATTAGTGGAGCAGGAAATGGAATTAGATCAATTAAAGAAATGTATTTAATCTTGTAAATGCTCTGAGGAAATGGGCTAAATAAAGAGCTGTGTTTTGTTCTCACTGACATGTTCAATGTGGGACAAGGAAAAAAAAGAACAAAATGATCTTAAATCTGCTTATGAGCAGACAAGAAGGACATATTATAGGACAGCTCGATCCCCCACGTTTCCCTCCCTCCTTGAGCCTGTCAAGGTGGGGGGAGAAGTCTTAATGGAGGGTACAGTGGGTGGTTGGAGACGAGGGGTTAGTGCAGCAGTTTTAATCCACTCAGCCACCCAGACATTATCAGACGGATTACAGTAGAGACTTTATAAAGAAAGGCAATTATGACAGTATTTGGCGATACACTGCCCTAAATTCAATTACCCTCTTTGGTACTTCTCAATTTTCTTTCATTAAGTAGATTAAGAAGAAAGACGTGTTCTTCAAGTTTAGAATTGATTAAAAATCTAAAGGAAGATGGGAGACAATGGAAGGTAGGTGTCTCATTTGTGCTTATGATTAGTCATGGGCCTGTGCTGTATGGAATTCATGTTGCGGGCATCAAATTGATTTTGTTCATCGTGAGGAAGAGAAATGATCCACGTCGGATCTGCACGGCTGAAAGTTAATTGCTTTCATTGTTTGTTGTGGGTTTTCTCTTTTATAGCCCCTCACCCACCCCATTTTGTCATGTGTAAGGAGCGCAAGGAGGAGTTTGTATGTCCTGCATGCAATAAATGTGGAGTTCTCTTGGACAAGGTGGTTTAACATGAACACCTGAATCCCCTTCCCTCATCAAGCATCTTTGAGGGTTGCAAGTGTCCTGAGATTTTCCTCTTAACTGAGACAACTCTGCATCAAAGCTTTCTCTTTGTTTCTTGTCCGACCGAAAACAGGCAACTCAAGCATAATTTCTCTGTCAAAGGCAAAACTGGCTGAATAAGTCTCCTCTGACTAATGGCAGTGTTTTCCTCCTCACCTTTCCCCGCTGTTGTTTTCTCAGTTTCTCATTCTGCAGAGGATTCTGTAACTCCAGCCCGGGAGCAGAGCCAAGTCCATATAATTTAGCTTTTTTCCCCACTTCACCAGTGAATCTGTGGTGAAAATGCAAACATTTTATTGTTCCAGATACAGGAGGCAGTGTCTCAGCAGTAAGGCAGAATGATTCACGTTTAATAAGCCCCGTTTAAAATGCAGACAGGGTGTGTTAAGACAACAGCACGACATGATGAATTTTCAATTTTTTATGAAATCTTAGTTTGTTCATTCTATATTTATCATCATCATTACCCGAATCCACATATTGTTTAACTAGAATTTCTTTCCAAATAAAAAATTAAACAGTTTTAGAGTAATAACAATATTTTTTTTTCCTTGAGTGGTCCTCATTTTTTCTTTCCTTTTTCAGTACAGGTCAAACTCTCATCCTCTTTCTGTTCTTTCCATGTTTCCCTATCAGCAGCGAGGGTGTCAGCGTGTTAGTCTGTATTGTCTGTCATCATCAAAGAGGATCCATCCACCTATGTTATTTGGTTTCAAGTTTTTCTTCAGAGCAAGTGATTGATCTGCTTTCCTGCCCACTAAAAAGAGAGACTGACCTTTTCTTACCAAGAGTCTACCACTTGTCTCATTAAATCTACTAACCTCTGTCTTCATATACTGATAAACGTCCACACTATAATTCCACTTTTGTTTTTTTACACGCTGCCTCTTTCTCTATCTCAGCCTTTTATCCGGGATTTTTTTAGTGTGTAAAATGGTTGCAACACTAATAATCTAATATTTCCTTTGATGTCTTTAAAACCTTTTATGATATAAAGAATAAATGCACAGTGTGTAATTTTTGCATACAGCTGCCCAATTTGTAAAGCAGCTGTTATCCAGAAATTAATACCACCATTCGCCTGTGGGGGGCGCCACGTATCCTACAAAGGGCAAACTGTCCCTAACGGCTTCCCGTCGGCGGCGCATCGTCCCGGAACATTTACCTTTCTCTTGACACGTAGCAACCACAAGCAGTGTTGCAGGGATCTGGGTGCGCTTGTCAAACGCCACAGGTACGTTTTAACAGCTGGGATGCTTGTGTATTTCGAGAACAGTGTTTCTGTGGCAAAAGCTAAGCGCGACATTGAAGCTATCGCTGACGTCATCCGCACGGTACGAAAAGCCACGTCCCCACCGCTGTTAGAGCTAGCATCGGCTAGCTAACTAGCTGCGGAGTGAACAGCACGGTAGCCACCCAGAAGTTAGAAACGGCAGCGTTAAATCAAAAATATTCAACTTGTCCTTTACGGCTGTGTTTCAAAGTTAATAAGAATACACACGTAGGCTAGTGGCATGCAGTTTTATCTTGTTTCGTGTGTGCGAAACTACGATAGCTAGCTTGTAGCTAACTATGGCGACTTCACTGTTATTAGAGACTGTGGCTTATTTCATTTATAGCTACGTATATGGGATGAAACCAGGAAATATCTTTGTGCACTACTCGTATATGTGTAACGGGAAGAATAGAACAGCGGTGTAAGTTAAAGAGTGATACATGTTTTATTGAATAAGGTTACCAATATAAACACCCCACTGTTCATTATAGGTTATGAGTTGTTGTTGCTGTTTCTTCCCCTGCTTTTCCAACAGGCTGAGACATGTCAGGGTTTGACAATTTAAACACAGACTTTTACCAGTCCAGCTACAATGTAGATGACCAAAACCAGGCTGGCTATGGCTACAACAACGCTGAAAACCCCTACGATAAGTGAGTGGAGAAAAGCCTTCCTTTACTATCATTGTCTTACTGAACACGTTGGTAAGCAAATTGGGCATTTTAAAAAGGTCGTTTAATGTCTTTTCAGTGGAAACAGCAGTGTTGAGCGTGATTACTTTGTGTTTCTCCCAGGCCGTATGGGCAGTACGACTACTCCCAGTCCATGGGCTATTCTTCTCCGGGAGTGATGCAGCCCCAGCAGCCCTACACCGGACAGATCTTCCAGCCCACACACACTTACACTCCATCGGCATCACAGTCCATGTACAGCAACAGCTTTGACGATGAGCCGCCACTGCTAGAAGGTAAATGAGCCACAGCCTGCAGACTGTGCTGTTTGTCACTTCTCTCGTAATATTTGGCAGTCAGGAGTGCAGGAATGTAGGAAGGAGCTGGTCAGTATGGGACAGATTAGCCCAGTTGACAATAGGATACCAGAGTTCCTTAGGTGGTGTTAGGGTTATTTTTTTTTGGTTCCCTCATAATTTTTTTTATAGAATTGTAGATTTATGACAGTTATCACAATTTCAAATATTTCAGGCTCATCAGTTAGTTTGTAACAACTCTAAAAAATTATTTCATATAAATAATATAAGGCGCCTTGGACCTGTCTCTTGTTAGGCCAAAAATATTAATTGCTCATAAGAACAGACTTAAAAAAAAAAAAACAGTTTACAGGATACAAATCAAGCAAATAAACAGTATTCAGCTGTTTGTATACCAAGGATAGGACAGCGAAAATAGCAGTTTATTATCATCCTGCGATAATTACTAATTTGCCTGCTGCCTTACATTCATGTTACCCTTTCAGCAGAAACAGAGTATGACACACGAGTCATTTTTATTCTGGGATGCAGACATGGTCAGAAACTACCTGCGCTACTATGGGCTACTATAGTCATTGCATGTTACAAGAAACGGTGACAGACTTGAGGAAAGATTATATAGTGTTAGTTTTCTGACAATGGACCATTGTAGGTGGCATGAGGCTGGAATTAACCTGCAGGAATGTCCTCAGCTACAATTTACACAATCCCAATTTTAAAACAGCTGAGGTGCTGTGTAAAACATATGAAACAGAATTTGACCATTTGCAAGAGACAGAAATATTTTCAGTGTTTTACCACATGAACTTCAGTCATTTTTGTAAATGCATGCTTACTCTGAATTTGATACCATCTATACATCCAAACAAGTTGAGAACAAAAAACAGGATTGTTGAATTCTTAAAAAATATCTGTTTTAAAGCACTCAACAAGTACATTAAGTAAGTAACTTGGAATCACATAATAATGTCATCACTGGGTATGAAAAGGGCTCAGTTGTTTCCACGTTCAGTTTAGTTTACAATGACATGTATTGACATACAATTAATGAGACAACAAAAGATGCGCTGACTGAAGAGGTTTAGGTTGAAGTGTTTGCTTATTGCTCGTATTTTACCAGGTTAAACATGAAGAGAACAAAACATAACTAAGGGAGGGATTTTATGAAACATTGTTTAAAGGAGTTCACTACACAGGCTCACTGCAAATGCTTGATTTAGGTCTTTTTTTTTTTTTAAGCTGCGTTTTCGGTGCTATGACTGCGCATTATTATTAATTTTTATTTTGTCAGTTGATTGAAAAATCGTGGCTGGTCACAACTTTTTACAAGTGAGCATTTGCTTTATTTAGTCTTTTTCACATTTGTGCAAATTAGGTACCTGTATTTGCTAAGGTAATTTGGAGGAGAGTGAAATAATCTGCTAAAGAAATATTCTTTCATTTCACTATCTACCAGTTTTTGTGTTAATTTGAAGTTACTTTTTTGAGAGTACCAGATCAGTTCCTGATATATAAAGTTCTAGTTGTCCCGTTGACATCGGTTTGCAGTGTCACTCATGCGGGACAGGAACCTATAATCTGTTATTTACGGATAAAATTAAACTCCCATTCACTTGTCGCAGTAGCTTGCTGTCAGAGCCCATGTCTGTTAGACTATCATTATGTTCCAATATATTTTAGATTACACAGTTGATTAGTCAGAACAATAGGCGACAGATATACTGTATAATGGAAGCTGTAATGTACCTCAAGGTTAGTTTGAGGAGAAATCATGCTTTCATCACTGGGAGGTCCTGTTCTTTCTATCCTCATTCAAAGCCCCGAATGCATAATCTAAGTATTCTCGGAAGAGAGGCTCTTGTAAGATGACTCGAAAGGCCTAGAGTTGATATAACGGCTGCATGTATTTTCACTTTTTCTAAATGTATTTGTCCTGTGGTTTCATCATAGTCTCGTCGTTTTATCTGTGTTAGAATTAGGAATCAACTTTGACCACATCTGGCAGAAGACTCTAACCGTGCTCCATCCGCTGAAGGTAGCAGACGGCAGCATCATGAACGAGACGGACTTGGCCGGACCCATGGTCTTCTGTCTGGCTTTCGGAGCCACACTTCTCCTGGTAAATAATCTGGTCACGTTGGTCAAAATAACATTTCTGAAGAACTAGAAAAGAATCGGCAAAAATAGACTTTTGCACTTTACGGTACGAAGATAAATATGCGTAATTGTTTTCATTCACAGTCAGGTAAGATCCAGTTTGGCTATGTGTACGGTATTAGTGCAATCGGCTGCCTCGGCATGTACTGCCTGCTCAACCTCATGAGCATGACGGGCGTCTCCTTCGGCTGTGTGGCCAGCGTGCTGGGATACTGCCTCCTCCCCATGATCGTCCTCTCCAGCTTTGGAGTCCTTTTGTCTTTACAGTGAGTATTTTAAACAGCAAAGTTTGATATCATAAGTTGATATGACCTTTTTCTAAAGGAAAAAAGGGCCAAACCCTGTCTTGTATCGTAGACTTTTCGCATATGGGTTTGTTCTATTTGTTTAGTACAACTTTAAAATATCCATGATAAGCTCTGCTGACGTAATATCGTGTTAGATTATCTAACTTTTAGTGTTACACAATTACCTGAACACTTAATAAAACTCAATGTGTAGTTAAAATAATCCAAGCTAACTTCCTGCTTGGTTTTTTTTTTTGGTTTTTTTTCCTCTTCAGGGGAATGATGGGAATTATTTTAACAGCAACAATCATTGGTTGGTGCAGTTTCTCAGCCTCAAAGATCTTCATCTCGGCGTTGGCCATGGACGGCCAGCAGCTGCTGGTTGCGTACCCCTGCGCTCTCCTATACGGTGTCTTTGCACTCATCTCTGTGTTCTAAAACCAAATCATTAAGTAACATTTGAAATTAACTGCCCTTCAGTTTCTGTAATTTTAGTCTAATTATCGTCAGTGTAATTACTGTAGTTATCAGCTAATTATACTAATATTACAGGAAAAAAACTTAAGGTCCTTTGTGAAATGGCTGCAAAGGGGTTTTTTTGTTTTTCTTACTATGAGCTTCTCACTACATTCACCATGGAGTGTGAGCCTCACTCAGATCTTCTCTCCGCCCTGCTCCCCTCATATGTGTTAAAGGAGAGGACTGTCAGATACACCTGGTGGAATCTTAACTCACCACTCTCGACCATGTGGAGCCTCAAACAGCCAATTACAATCTTTTAAAGATTTTACAGGCACATAGAGGAAGAAAACGTGCCACTAGTTCACACAATGGAAACACGACAAGACAGTTCAATCTGGGGAAGCACAGGAGAATGTTCACTGTTTCCTAAGGCGGACCAATAACCAACCCTCAGCTAACTCTGCGGCACAGTTTGAGGCAAGTGGAAAGGATTTTTGAGAAGCTTTTGTTAGCTATTCTTGGCAAACACCCATAGTTTGTTCCATCGCCCAAGTGTTGGACCCGCTCACGTTCCTTCTGCGTAGGACTGCAGCAGCTCACTCTGCTTCACCACCCAGAAAGGGACCTCCTCTCTCCAGCCCCGAGGAGCCGTGGCTCTCATCATGTGCTCCTCACAGCAGCAATCTGATCTGAAGTATCAACTGCAGGTGCGCGTGTGTTGTTTTATTTGTATCTCTTGGAATTCATTTGAATTGTAATACCTTTTCAACAAGACAGAAACAGTTTGAACGAAAGCACCGTCTTTAATTTTCAAACACGAACTAAATTTCATTCAGGATTCATATTCTGAGATATCCTGTATAGTTTAAGGTGCAGACACGTCTCTAGGTTGTTGCCATGGTTTGCATCCTTTATATTTCGTAAATGTTTATGACAGCTGACTCACTTTGTACGCTTTGATGTCATCTGTTTGTGTCTTCTCATGCACATTAAAGTTGTCTCTGAAGGTAAACAGCCTTGTGATATTAAAAGGTTTATGTTTTAAGACAGATAATTGTAGGAACTGGTATAATCTCTTTTGAACTGGGATTGATTGTGTCCCTGCAACCTGCACTGATCAGCCAAAACAATAAAACCACCTGCCTGTATAACTGGCTTTAAATTAGGGAGCACAGTCGCCATTGAGTATTTGGTTATTAACATGGTGTCCTAAAATGTAAGTAGTTAAAATAGCAATTTTGATAATTTTTTTTTTGCCCAATTTAACCCTTGTAAAGTGGTAGCACCACAATAATAGTCATTGTCCCTTATCACTAAATGAGTATGGCTTATTGTTATGTCTCAGAAACTAAAAGAAAAACTGCAAGTGTGTTTATAAATGTGTAATACGAACATTATCAAAATAGAATCTTTCTACTCCGAACTCATTCTAAAGTCAGGTCGTACCTCTAACAGGTTCACCAGTAGTTTACATTGAGGTAGAATCAAATCATTTTAGATCGGAAAACATCTTCTGGAAGTCATTTGGACTCTATTAACCCTTGTAGTTGTGTGCTTTCTTCCATACAGTAGGTTGAAGTGATGAGGTGCCTTACAAGGCCTCCACCGAACAAAGCATATAAAGACTGTGATCCCGGTACAGAGCATCTGTAATATGAGTAGATAGTTCAAGGTTTATATGGGAAAAGGCTTAAAATTGATGGCCTTTTGTATAAATTTGTCAGCTAGAGTGATGCGTTAGTAAATGTTTTATACTGACTAATAGTGCGTCATCATGGGAATAACAATGTAATTAATGGTTAATATGTGACCTGTAGCATCAGTGGGTGAATTATTAATAATGACACTTTCCAGGAAACAGGATATATCAAAACAGGCCAGGATGGAAATAATCTACAGGCTTTGTTCCACAGTAGTGTCGTTTTTATAACTTCATACATCTGGAAGACCTTCAAGGTTCAACACAGCGTTTGTGATTGTAACAAAGGGGAGAGCAGACTTTTCCCTGCGGATACGTTCGCACCGCCAACACTAAAGTTTGGCCGGATGAGAGCAGATATAGCAGCAAATCATGGCTCCTGCTTCAAGAATGTTTCAAGCTCTCAGGTTAGCAGCTACGTGGATTTATAGGCTTTCCACAGTGTGCAGGCTGGCTGATCTTTTAACTGTCATGGCTAGTGTCATTTAATATTTTCTTTAATAAATATTTTATCTTCAACTATGGTTGTGATTACTGACTCGAAATGTGCAACGAGTTTTTCAGTGAGAACATCACGTTTACGCCTGAGCACATGATGCAGATATTCACAAGCTGGAACAGAAATACCGTCACACGTTTGTGTTTCTTTCCTGTAATTATGACTCAGAATCAGCTTTTCAAACCAAACACACCAACTTCCCGATGTGCCTGAAAGTGGCAGACCAGAATTCTGCGGTAAAAAGATTGTTGCACATTTGTGTGGTTATGCTATCGGGATCAGAGAATCAGCAGGCCCTCAGTTTTACATGTGTTTTTTCAGGATAAAAACCACAACTCCCAGCAGCTCATAGTGGCTGGAGGAGACCGGTCAACCTGCAGTAAAACCACGTTCTGCCTCCTAACCAGGTCTGACAGGGCTGACAAGAGGAACTGTTATGTGGTTGGAACATAACCCTGTTTTTTCTTCTCCCCTCTGGATT
>KV751332.1:12412008-12440691 GCA_001698575.1 Mola mola | reverse complement strand
GTATTAAAATAAGATATGTAAAAATACACAACATACACATTCCATATATTAATACCCATCATTATTGCTGTTTCAAGTACTGCAAGTTCAAAGTTTGTATTATAAGTGCAGCCGTGGCTCTTGCATAAAAACGGTTTTTGAATCCGTTGGTCCCGGATTTGATTGCCTTCCAGAGGG
Source organism: Mola mola (assembly GCA_001698575.1). Taxonomy (NCBI): domain Eukaryota; kingdom Metazoa; phylum Chordata; class Actinopteri; order Tetraodontiformes; family Molidae; genus Mola; species Mola mola. The sequence continues at coordinate 12,440,514 of KV751332.1, read as the reverse complement.
CAACAGCTCAAAAAGCTGCTGACCAGGCTGTGACGGGTCCTTGAGGACGCTGCGAGCTCTTTAAAGGTGGCGTGATCTGTAAATGTCCTTCGTAAAAGCTTGTTTCTGAGCTGCTGAGCAGCTGGCAAACCGAGCAGCGATGCAGTAGCTCAGCACGCTTTCAATGGAACGCTGGTGGAAGGTCCCCAGCAGTCTGCCATCCACGTTCATAATATGGGCTGAAACCCACTCTCATCACCATGACGTCAAACACACTGGTCCATTTTGAAACGCGGACATTATTCGTAAGCCAATGGAGAGATTGCTATTGAATTGAATATGTCTTGGCCCATGAAACTAATGTTACAGTTATGGGAGCGAACCAGAGCTGATCCGAATCCTGATTTTATCCCGATATCACTGCTAAACCTAGCAGTGGTTTGTGAGCAATATTCCTTTGTTAGGGGGAATTCAGGCAGGTGGCAGACGTACTCTACTGAGTGCTTTTCCTACTTCATTTTGCATTTGGGTTGAAAGTCAAACCGAGCCAGAGGGACAGAGTGTTGGTATTTGACGATCTTGGAATGATGTTCACCAATAAACTCCATTATAGTTCTCCAGAATCATTATTTTTAAGCCAGGTAGCTCGTATGTAGCTATCAACACTTATAAGACCCTCACTGAATCTGGTTCTCTTATCCCTTGGAGGGACTGATGCAGAAAATCATCATTATCGGCTAAACAACAGCTAATCAATTAAACAGTTAGCAGATGACACGCAGGATATTTTGATCCAAGAAAAAGTATGTAAAAGGGTGTTTTGTTTTCCGACAAGTTGAAGTTGGTGTTTTGAAGGGGTCGTCTTATTTTTAGACACAGCGGCCATGAGACCTGTAATCCATTTAGACTGACCTGAGGATTTGTTGCCCGATCCTGTTTCACTCTTTTTCTCTTGCATAAAAGAGCAGGGCAGTGAGATCTCTGTCTCTCTCTGTCTGCGTGTGCGATGGCCAGGTGAATGAGTCACCTTGTTAAATAGAACATCTGCGTGCCACACATTAGCTGTGAAAACAACAGCTGCCTGAATCCCGCAAACAAAATTGGAAAAAAAAAAAAAAAAAAAATGCTTAGTGCACAGTTTGAATTTCGATTTATCAAGTTCCCTCCTTATACGACACATTCTGCAGATCATTTTACAGATTGAAGATTCTCTCCTAATAGAAAATTTGTCACAGGGAACACAGTGCAAGTTTTTTTTAATAGCTTATTAGTTCAAACACTGACGGCCATTTGTCCTCAATACAGTGATTAAAAACAAGATTGCTTATTCCATGGCTTAGTGTTCACTGCACAACATTTAAATGTACTTGTACGTGTTTTCAATCAGTGTATTCCTAATCAATTACATTTGAACACATGAATCTTCCCACGATAGTTTATTATTCAGTCAAATGTCACTGTCATCTGTCTCACCCATTTGTTTTTCCTAAAACCTGGTGACGGTATTAATGCTATATATATATATATTTAGTGCGCTAATTCATTTAAAGTCACAATTATCCTCCAACACAATGTGTTCCAATGTTTTTACCAAAAACTAATAATTTTCTGAGGCCTCCAGACTCATAGATAATTTAGTGATGATAACATGACAGGAAATGCTGTAAAACAACAAAATCGGATTGTCATTTAGTTGAATATGTTTACAAAACAATAAAGAACTGACGAGACGTTACCCTCGTCTTATGAGGACACAGCCCAGCAGGTGTGGATTTGGCTGGAGACAGTAATCGTGACTGAATATTGACACATCAAGCACTTTATTTGTTTTCGGTGAGCTGCTGTGCTGGTTGCAACACTGCCAATATTGGACTGTATCTGCGAGATGCTGGCGACCTGCAGGCTCTTCAGTCGGCTATCTCTTCTGACGGCTCACGATGATTTCTGCCCTGCTAATGTTATATTGGACAAAACATAAATAGAAAAAAAACCCCAACTTGTTTACCTCAGAATGTCTGGTCCAAACAGATTATCAGGCTGAGAGACGTCTAATGTCATCAGGTTTCAGTGTTTCCCTCATTGTTGAACACGTGGAGCTTTAAGCTATAACCTGAGCAGATAACTCATGAGCATTTACACCCCAGCGCTCCCTTTGTATCCAGGCCATTGAAACACAGCTTGCCTGTCACCAAGAGTGTTTTTTTGTTGTTTTTTTTTATCACAAGTGAACATTTAAGGTGTTTATGTTTATAATAAATAATAATAAATCACTTTATAACAGATGGCAAAAATACCAAACAGCGTGGCCTCTGGAAGTGTATTAAAAGCTAGCCCTACAGCTATTTATCACTATAGTTGGCTCTGTAATTACATGTAAATGTTCCCCAGAGGGGGGCCTGGCTTTTGTCCAAAGCAACAACCTTTAAGAATCTGAGTTCCAACAAAAAAGTCTTATCTCAGAGTCAGTTTTGACCTCTCTCAAGGCTCAGTGGTAAGGTGAAATGCATATTGATGGGGAACACCAGAACACTCCCCACTGGGTCAAACGCTTATCCGTTCGTGCGTATTTTACCTCAGTTTCCATTGTTCCCTTTCTTCCACATCAACAGGGTTCTGGAGAAAGTTCTTGGAGGAAGCAAGTCCTCTTCCTGTTATGGTTATTCGCTGGTAGACGTGCTTCCTGTGGGCTGCAAATTGGGCATTCATTTCTCCTGGAAGGCCTCTATAGCATTTTGACAGCGAGGCTGATAGGGAGGCAGTAAGTTCAATGGTGTTGTTAACGCGTTATCGTGAAATGATCTTTTAGTCTCATTCTCATGTTATCAAATACTGACACTATGTGGTTCCAACATCATCCGGCTACCCAACCCAAACTGGGTTTTAGACAAACTGGGACCGCACAATATCGTTAAAGCTGTCAACGCCACCTCACGGTGTCATTTTAGACGACGTTCTGTCACAAGTGTGACCCAGCAGCATCCAAGTGTAGCCTGACTTTTTATAAGCCCAACAAGCAGCTCTTTGTAGACAGCAGAACATGAAGATGGCAATAAGAATCATTTACTCTTCCCGTAATGTAGTAGATGATCTCGTCCTCTGTTTGTACTTTTGCTTTCTCCGTGTTTGAGTTAGCTGCAAAGTGCTGCTAGCTGCAGTTAAATGTCCCGGTTACGGTTCACACTCGGCAAAGTTTCACAGCCACGTTTATGCAGACAGCTGATTCGGCGCTGCCTCGGAGGCAGAACAACTTTGACCCTCCGGGATGTTTACAAAGGCACAACATGTCCGCATTAAGCAAGCTAACAGGATAAGTTTACCCTAACAAGTTGTTTATTTTCACTACAAATATTAGAGTCTGTATAAAGATCTACATAGTCTATATGCACAAAAAGAAAAAAAGGTGAGCCTTTTATGGCTGCAGAAGGAGCTGAAAAGTTCAGACCAGTTACCACAAGTAATGTCAATGTGCCGACCCTTACTGACAAGACATTGAGTTTTACATTTTGGCTTTAGAGATTCTTAGGTAAGAGACAGTCAATTCTGAGGGATTATACATTAAAACTGCTGCACTGGAGAAACTGAAACTAAATCTGACTTAACCACAACATCTCTTGGAGAAACTACGGTTACAGGTTCTCATGTAACACAGCTGTTTCGATTGTACAGCAGCATAGCGGTTGACCGTTTTTTTTTTTTCCCTTCTACGTGTTTAAGAGGCAATAAGTGCAAAAAGTATACCAGTTGAATTCTAAACTTTGATTTGTTTATGTCTCACACCCCATCGAGTGCTTGTATGTCAGCTTTGCATCACATATGTTTGTCTGTTGTTAAATAGATCTCGGCCTTGCAAATAACTGCATCAATAGTCGTAAGTGCTTCAGGTGGAGGCATCTGGACTTCTTTTTCGGTTTATGAAGACGTTTCACCTGTCATCCGAAAGGCTTCTTCAGTTCGCCTTCAAAAAACAAGAACAAGTCCAGATGCCTTTAACTAAAGCACTTAAGACTATCTCAACCGCGATGACTGAGACCTTTCACAAACTAACTGCATCAATAGCAGCGAGAACCGGAGTTAAGGTCAAGAACAGAGGCCTTCAGGACGCCAGATTCACCATTAAGAACATAAAGTACACAATCACTGGCATCACATCCCATTTTCAAGACTAACGTCAAATATCCACTTTTCTGCTCGAATGGGATCGAAAATCATTTCTGATCTTGTATTTTTCCCTTCCTGTGCTCATTGATTGGGTTGTGGGAATGTGAGTAACAATCAGAGCCCTACCCGCCATGCAGGTATGTGAAACACATCGATCTTCCTGCTCAGGTTGTTGGCCCCCAGTCCCTCTTTTCTTTAATTCTCTTCCCTTTTTGGGCTGTGCAGTATGAAAGTCAGAGTAGCAGTGACTGCAACGGTTTGCTCATTTGGAATGTAAACAGCCCCGTCAGCTCAGCTAACTTCATGTTTTCAGTGAACTCACGGACCGCAGAGCCTTGTGAAACGCTTGAAGAGCAGATTACAGTTGTGTTTTTTTTCATTGTTTGTGATATCAGGAGTTTGACTGACCGCAAAGACTTTAAAAATGTATTAACTCAACAACCTGAGACTGTTAATAGCCCTGTTAACAAATAGATATTATCACATTCCACTTAGGCTCAGAGCAAATTAAAATAAATTACTGCTTATGATTTTACAAGCTGAGCCTTGTCCGCGGTCCAGCTCAGCTCAGCTCAGAATCTCAGCCAAATCGGATGAACCGAGAGCCAGCCCACATCAGCTGATGGCTCATCTAATTCTCTTCAATACGTGAAATTGACTAATCTCCAACAGTAAATCACAGGAAATAGATTTCCTGTGATTGTCCAGAATCACTGTCTTTCCTATTTGGAACACTATCTCATGACTCCTGTATCTTAGCTTAAATAAATACAGTTTATTGTAGATGAGATTGACATGTGTGCATGAAATGTGCATGAAAGCACTCACATAAGCATAAGTTCACCCTTTTTTGTATGGGAAGACAGAAGAGGAGACATGTGCCAATTACCATTCAGGAACGGTACGTTTTCATCTGGCTTTCTCGTCTGACAGAGGCGATATGGTGTTTGACCGAGTACCACTGCAGGATGTGCTGTGGTACTTAAAAAAAAAAAAAAAGCAAATCAAACACATGATTATACTATGATTTGCACACTTGAGTGCCAATGTTCCCATTGTGTCCATTTCAAAGCTTGTAAAGGCCTTAAATTAGTTCACAGGGAGACGAATTGCAGCAAAGTTGAAAGATTATGTTTGCGTTTCCTTTTTCTGGATGCAGTTTGCGCACGCAAACAAGGACGCACACACAGCAACAACATGTTTGTTTACAGTCTGTCTAGAAAGCCTTTCTTGCTGTGCCATTTCCATTCTCCCTCCTCTAGATGTTTCCAACTCATTGTCTTTGTCACCCTTGGTCGTCAAAAAGAATTGCCAAAGGGTTTGATCTGCTTGTTCCCCTTAAAAAAAGAAATCCTTCCTTCCTCCCTGCACTTCCCTCTCAAAAGACCCTCTTCCTTCCGCACTGGGCTGCCTCCTCACTGACTTACATAACTCATTTGTAGAAGGAAAAGGCCTGCTGTGCAAGTGTTATCCGAGAGGGCGAATGCTCTTAATACAGAGAAGCGGGTCAAGAAAAATACTTAATGCTGTTAGGTTGTGATTTAACTTTTAACTGGAAGTTCATCCTTCTTGCACCGTTACATTTGATGTGTGATATGCGACATATTGAAAGGGTTTTCTGTTGAAATGAAGTGATCTCAAAGCTAAACAGATATTACAAAGAGAGAACATGTATTGTTAGGAACCAGTGGTCGGCAATGTCAAGTAATGTAGTAATGTGGTACTTCACAACTCCACTCACATCAAATCAATCACAAGAAATTTCTACCATAAATAATGGTGAGATACTGTAAGCAAAGAGAAATTACTTTGAACACACTGTGTTCATTTATATGCTAGAAAATCTATTTTGTACATGATGTCCAAACCATATAACAGCCATTTAAAAGACGATTTTAGCCCACAAACACAATCTTATAGACCTTTTATTCTTTAGTATTGGTTGGTGACAAAAACCTCAGACATATACGTTTATCAAAATCTCAATCAAAAATGTCCACGTGACTCATCTAAGAAGATATTTTCATCTTTGAAAATCTAGAGTATTATGGAATCATTGGTGCCACTGCCACTGCAGATCCTTCGTGTCAATGAGATACCCCCAAAAAAATGCAAACTATATATGGATGGGATCTGGAGCTCAATGGATTTTCAGCATTTTCTGACATTAGGATTGGCCACCAGATGGTGCTAAATGTAAAATGTAGATATGCTGTGGGGCCATGGCTGCCATTTTTTATCAAAAATGAATGCTTTCAGTCATGGTTCTGAGCTGTCCTGTCACAAAACTAGTGCAAAAATTAGTCCAGGCTGAATCTTCTCTTTTGCACACCAGTAGATGTCCACAAGCTCTGGGGCTGATTTCTGACATCAGGATTGGCCACCAGGTGGCGTTATATTAATATAAAATTAAAGCTGGGGTATGTAGTTTGTGTTTGGTGTCATTGGTCAACAATTCCACAATCATCTTTGAGAATATTGTCGTTCACATGGCAGGAAAAAGATTTAAATTCTGCTCCTCTTCTTAGCTCTGTATTCAGACTTTACTACAATCTACTCTGTACTTTTTGGCCAATCATATGTCATTTCAGACAGAGGGGATTCCTACCGGCTCTTCTACAGAGGTAGACCACCTATGGAGACGTGTGAAATGGGGGCCGTCCCAGTAGGACCGACATGTCAAAACATCTGTTCGTGAAACCTTGTCAAGGCCCTGGCAGCTGTGGTAAAGGTAGGGGGGCGGAGCTATGGAGCACAGACTTGGAGGAGGAGGGGGGAGTGGAGTTACCTCCTTAAGAGTCTCATGCTTGATTCCCAGCTTTAACCTTCTCAGCCGTATCTCCATAACCACGAGTCCAAACAAACGAAGTGCAGATCACTCAGGAGGTCCTGTGTTTTCATGTGACATCCCTAACCTGTCTCCCGCTGAACCCCAAACCTCTGCAACAATTACAGCGATAGTTCCCACTACCAAGACATCAGACACGAAAACTTACGTCTCACGTCTTCTCTGCAGCAGCACATTCAGTTGAAACCAGCGAAACCCACTATAGGCACACAGAGTGAATGGCTATTACACAACCCTGGTAACATACTTCCCCGTGAATTCCTGCCTGCACGCACATACGCCAGTCCGCCATTTCCATTATTTATTGTTAAACAGGACCACATGTTAAGCACCATCAGAAACTCACAGTGTTCCCTGCGATGTTTTGGGAACAGTGTGGTTTTCTCGGGCCCTCGGGAGCTCCTGCCTCTCTCCAACCACGCTGGCTTTTAATCACCCATCCCCATGCACAGGACACACTCTGCTCGGTCTAATCGAACAACTTGCATGGAGGGCCACACCTGCCCTCCCTTTCTCCCTCCTCCTCTGTCCCTCCTTCTTTCACATCTACACATCCTTGACTCCTTCCTTGCAGATGGAGCGGTGTGGGCATCCACACCTGCTTGCACTGCCTGCACTATTCACTTTCCTTCCTCTTCTTCTTTTTTGCCCTCATCCTTATCTTACCTTTGTCCACAGAGGTGCCATCAGAAAATGGGAGATGTAATGAAAGACCTTGGTGCTTTTATATATATATAATGTATTCTAAGTAGGTCTTGAGCAAAAATCCCCCCACACATGTCATTTATAAAACCTTTCTTTGACAAGGAAATAAGCTCATCTCTAAGCAGAGTCTAGAATTGACCAAAGTGGTTATTTAAAGTTATTGCAGTTTGGCGTACATGTGTGAACTTTGCTTTTTGAACGGGATTGGAAAATTCAGTTTGAAATCATAGATCATTTGAATCATAGATGCCAAATTTCTTTTTAGAATCAGCCATAGTTGTAAAGTTCGGCCCCCACCATGTTTAGTTTAGCACCAACACTCCTAAATGTGTGTTTGAGTTTATCATTTGACATTTAGTCCTCCAAACGTTGCCTGGCTTTAATTTCCTCCACCGCAGGCGGGATGTTTTCTCTACCTCTCTCTCTCTCTCTCTCTCTTTTTTTCTCTCTGTCTCTTGTGGTTCATGGTTAGTCCTGACTAAGCCGACTAAACCCCTTATTTGTTCGGGTAATACACGAATCTTTGATTTAAGATGATTTGAGATTTACAAAATCACAGGTGCAGAAACTGCTTAAGTATGGTTTTATATGCTAAGCCCCCGGGGAAGAGTTAACCAACAGAACAACGTTACGCCTCTCATAATTTAATTTTGACAAGTAAGCCAAATGAGTTATTTTAAAAGGGCAAAGAAATAAAATAAAATGAAAAAAGGTGTGTTTCCTTTCAATCGTTTGCCATCATTGGCCCATGTATAAAACTCTCAATTCAGTTTAACCTACTGGCTTTTCAAAGTGCCTTCGGATCCCTGTGCTCTATTTCTTATTACAGCTCTGCTTTTTTAAGAGTACAGAAGGACATTAGAAATCATTAATATCTTTCATCTTAAAGGGCTGAAGGCAGTTTTGTCTGAGGTGTGAAAGTTTGCATGAAAGGATATAGTTTAACTGACTATAAGCTGTCTTGTTTTTTTTGTTTGTTTGTTTTTTAGCCGGTCACCCCCTTTACTTCGACTACATTAATCTCAGTTGTTGTTAAGAGCTGTTATTTAAACACGGGCTCTATGAATTAAGCTGCAATTCTCCAATCATATCAAAACAAACCTGGTTTTCAATTTCAGATCTCATAAAAAACAAATCGATTTTTAACAAATACATGTTGAATATGCAATGCGTTGCAGCAGACTCGTGAACCCGGGATCCTGGACGTTTAATCTGAGGAACAAAGTGAAATATTTATTTCTAAGAACTGTCTTTGATCTTTTTTTGGGTCCTTTTAGGACTTCAAATGGATTTCGACTAGACGCCCTGGGTTTGACCTTTAAACGGGCTGACCAGAAGTTAGGACCTAGAAGTGGCCCTTCGATGTCGCCGCTCCACCAGGTTTGCGGCGGACGAGAACACGTTTTGACAGATTCCCCAGCAGAGAGTGTTCGGAGAGAGGGGCGTTCACCGCAAGTGTCAAACTCACAGCTGCGTCAAGGCGCCATGCGTGAGGCAGCTGACCGGAAGCTTTAATTTCAACATCTTAAAGTTAAAACGGAAAAAGAGCCCCATATCCATACACTCTGACACGGACTTACCATTATTTTATATTTGTATTAGATAGAAACATTTCTTCTTGCATATACAGAGTGTTAAATGACAATAATTACGACAGACGCAGCGACGAAGCTATTATTGTGAAGGGATGCAGCGGAAGCGCTTCCCTTGCTCCATCCGCGTTGTCAGCACTTCACTAACTGGCCGCCATACCCCTGGCTGAGTTTACAGTTGAGTGCGGCGGGGCAGCGCGACCGCCTTACATAACTTTAATACACTCACGGCTCCACTGGCGCAACGACAGAACCTCGTGGCGCGGAATCGCGGTGACTCGTTGCGGATTTATCACATAAAATCACGAGCGAGCACTTTCTTGTTTTTGTTTTTTTTTTTTTTCCTGCTCGGGCTCGAGTTGAAAGTTACCGCGAGCCCGACGCGACGCGACGCGCGGCAGAGCTCAGCGAACGTACCAGCGGCCGCTGGTCACTTTCAAACAGTTACTCCTCGCTTTTCAGGCGGGTTTCGTCCTGCCGTTCGGTGGAGAGGAGCGGCAACAGATCCCGCTGACACACCGCCGGGAGGAAGGGCTTTTATTGGAGGGCTCGCCCGGGTGGACATTGCCGTATTTGTCCCATCTTCCCCGCCCCCCACCCCCGGCAGCTCGGACTGACGGGACATGACCTAACCGGCGGAGCACAGCCTTGGTTCAACACAGGTACGGCCTAGTCTCGGATGTGTCTCGTGATCCTACAGCCACAGTTGTCTTTGATAGAGGGGGGGGCTGGCTGTGCCCCCGAGGTAGGCCGACGCGGAGCCGGCGGTACCATCGCTGGGAGGAAGCGTTCCGGTATTTACGCAAGAATAGAAAGAAACAGCCTTGCACAAACTCCCGCGGCTGCTTGATCAGCCTGTCGGGCTGTAGTGGTGCGACGCGTGCCATTTCCCGTTGCACCAATAACGCTAATGAAGCGCTGCGCAGTTTCGTTGGGAAAGTACAGTATGACAGACGAGGAAACCCCAAACTTTATCAACTTGGGGGCCCTTCAGTGGGCCACCCCCCCTCCGGGGAACTGGGGACGATCGTGTGTGGGTCCGTGCGCTGGGACATAGCCGTCGATACGGCGCTGTGGGCGGGGGAGGCGGTGAGACCTTTGCCCAGAACCGAAGTCTCCCTCCACCAGCAAGCCAGATGAGCGCGATTAAAACACGAAAACAAGCCCTCGTCGTTGCTCTGGATCCCGTATCACAGGTTCTTGGACCTGACTTGCCGCGCTGCCCATGTTTGCGCCATATTACCTTTCAACTATTATATGGAGCGATGCCCCCTTGGATTAATGTCGCGATGTTATTTCTGCTCTAAGCAGAAATAACAGTAAAAAAAAAATCTCAGGGATTGTCATTAACTACTCTGCAGGGCTTTGCTCTCACACTTGAGTTTAAACTATCCTTTTAAAAGAGATGCATGTCTGTGCATTTCTGTCTATGATACGAGACTCTGACTTTGAAAGTGAGGAAACAAGCTTCCTTTGGCTTCCTTTGTCACAGTAGATAATTCCCCCCCCTGGAGATGGCAATCAATGCCATTGATCAACAGATAATTATTGAGCTGCAGGCAGCTTTGCACCCACTGCTGCAACATCAATGTCTTCTCCCTGCCTCGCCTTCAGTTGACTTAATTACTCTTTTGTCCAACCTGTTCACTTTTTCAAAGGCGTTTTGACTGGATTGGTGATTAATGGAGAGTTAATAATTGCTGACTTGATGCAAAATGCCCACAGGCCCCTTATGGGTTAATGTCTTTTGAGAGATGTACGTTGCATGTAAGCGAGGGTCTTTCAGTTGCACTGCCTGGTTATACCTCTTATGTTACGTAATGGTTGTGGTCTCTTTTTTCTTTGCTGAATATGCACAACCAGATTGTTGCCATCCATTCCGCTGCCATGTTGTTTAAGTGTGGACGTGAGAGGACGAAATAAGAAGTCTGTTTGTTGTTGCTATCATTTCTTGGATTTAAAAAGCCGTATTTTATCCACAGCACATTTTTAATGCTGATGTTTCACAACAACTGTTACCGGGAAAAGAGTGATATTTTAATGAGGCTTCTGTCTAATGTGTGGGTATCTTCTTATCCAGCAATCTGTTTTTATCACCTAACCCTTGTCTCTATTCTCTCTCACTCTTTGTGTGTGTGAACTCTGTGACTCGCTCTCGCTGTCCTGTCAGAGTAAAGAACATGGATCAGGATGGACTGAAGTGCAACGGTAATGGAGACGACAGCCTGACATTTGGGGAGGCAGGAATCAGAGTAGGCAGAGACACAGGTGATGCAGCTGGTTCGCTGCTCCAGTCTGCAATGCACCTGCCCGGCTCCAGCTCTCTGCCCCAGCTCACAATATCCCCAAATGAACAAGGTGGAACCAAGGAGAACAGCGAGCTTGGAGGCCTTTTTGAGCCCCCTCAGCATCTTGCCCTGTCAGGCATGAAGGAGGGTAAAATCCTCAGAGTGCAGAAACAGCAAAACCCGGATATTGATCTCTTCAACATGGAGAACAGCCTGTTGAAACAGAGTATTTCCAGTCTTGAGCGGACACCCACCTCCGTCATCAACACCTCAGACTTCTCCGTCCTGGGCAACCTCCCTCTGCCTGACCTCTTTCCCCAGCACATCAAGCAGGAGGGGAGTTTTTCTCTGGATAAAGATTTGGGAACTTACAGCGGACAAACAGGTGCTGTTCCCAGTGATTTGGATGGCAGCAGCGGTCGCCTAATCGAGGATACTGAGATTTGGCAAGACCTCGACCTTCCCAGCTCTCTGCCCGAAATCAGCGATTTTGAATTGGATTCAGAAGTGGCACACTTGGATAACATCCTACATGACGGCAGAGGTGGCAGCGGTGCTCCTGTCAGCGGCTTACTCAAGGAAACAAAGTCTCTTTTGGGTAACGGAATAAACTGCACCAGCGTGAACGGAACCAACCAGCCCATTCAGCATCATTCTCACCAGCAGCTCCTACAGCACCAGCAGCATCAGCTTCATCACCAACAGCAGCAGCCTGGTTCGCTTCTCTCCAGCGTTATGATCAAGGAAGAGAAGGATCCCGACGACTCTTTCACCCACATACGCACTCCTGGGGTGGTGAAACAGGAGAAGCAGAGCAGCGACGCTTTCTGCCAGGCGGCCTGTCTCCAGAGCGGCATGAGCTCTCTCCACGGAGGAGGCGCCATGCCCTCGCCAATGGGGGTCAGCGCAGGACCTAGCTACCACTACAGCGCCAACCCATCCTCCACAGTGGGCCTTCAAGATCAGAAGCCTTTTGGCATGTATCCCAACATGCCTCTGGTTGGGGAGAGCTGGGCCAGTGGGAACAGGTATGGGGAGTTGCCTGGGATACAGAGGGGTGACAATGGGATGCCATCCTCCACGGCCTTGGGGACGTTTTCTGCGAGCTTTTCCAGGTAAGTCTCATGCAATTACTTTAGCCCCCATAGTTACTGTTGTACCTTGTGCTGGATTTGATGTTTGCTTTCATTTATTACATGCTTGGCTTGGTGTTTGCCCTGCTTTTAAAATGTAAAATATGTCAGAAGTCTGAGGAAAAGATGACCTGATGATGATTCATAGCATGTTCCAGTCGTAGCTGTGTCCAGAGTACAAACTGATCTAGACTCCCTGACTTTTTTTGACTTTGTTTTGTTCATTTTTTCTGCCTTTTCTAAACTCAAGCAGCGTATCGGTCCTACAGAAGCTGTGGCAAACTAAATATTTTTTTAAGCTTAGGAAATATTTGTGCTGATTTCTACTGGTGCTCTTGAAATCACTTCAATTCAAGTTCAGAGTGGATGGATAAGCAACTTCTCTTCCCTGCAGGCCAGTTTAAATGTCCACTTGAGAAAGTGGACATTTCAGTGTTGTAGTTTTGGCACTTCCATGACCTTGAGTAACTGAGCAATGATTTTGATTAAGCAGTCAAGTTACATAACACTTCCCATACACAGTAACACATCTTGCCTTCTGGTATTTTTTTTCAAAATAGCTCTGTAATATGGCGCTTGCTATAGAGTTTTCACAGAGTTACACAAACAGGAAATGATTCATTGAGAAAATGTAATATGTGCATTTCTGAAAATGCGGTATAGTCAGTGTAAAAACCTAACCTCATAAAACCTGTGAGTAACTGCCAGTGAGAAGTGTGCGGTGGGCACACGTCACTTCAGCTTGTGAGTACTTCTACCATTCGAAACTACGCTCAGATGACTGACTGGGCTGCAACAGTGAAAGAGGAAGATTTATTTGCTCTGTCATGAGCTTCGTTGTGAATAAGGCTTGAATGGGCAGTTCACTAGAACTGTTTGATTAATGTGGGGGTGATAATGTGAGTCAGCACTGTCCACAAAGAGCCGCTGAGGTGTTTACCTAAGGCTGAGTCAAAGGTGAACATGGTGTTAGAACCATTATCTACCTCGTGTTTGGCTGACCCATCCTGGGCTGTTTTGCGCGTAACCAATTTAAACTTAGTTAAATTATTGTTTATGCATAGCCTAGAATATTGTAAACTTAATTATTATCAACGCTGACATCAAACCTTTGTAGAAAGCAAAGATAGCAGCCTACTTAAGCTGTTGTTTTAATTATACTATGGGCTGTGGGCTATGATGCTGTGTTGTTTTGGTCTCACAGCCAGGCTAATGTGACATGGTTTTTATCACTTGATAGTTTAAACAACAAATTCATGTTTTTGTGCCACAGTGCTGTTGTTCCCAAGCTACTCCCCCAGTGTTTCTGCGGTGCAGAAACAGTTCTGTCTAGTCACTAGTGCAAAACAAAAATATTCAGTTTTGCTGTAGAACAAGCAAATGTTTGTTGCTTTAAAAATAACCAAAGATCTATTATGAAAATGGCTGGAGAATATAACAGGAGAGTTGGGATATATGTAAGGGTCCATGTTTTCTTGTTAGATCAGTCAGCAGAACTCAATCGACAACATATCTACATAACCAACTCAACAGAAAGGATAATTACACAACAAGTCGGTACAGAGCAGTTCTATCAGTACTACTTTTGGCACAGGCAATGCAAACCTTTTGAAAATGCAGTGAAGTAAAAAAATTGATCCGGACCGATCGGCTGAATATGTAGTATTATGTTGCAGTGCTGTTGCATTATGTGTACACATGTTGCTGGAGACATCTCAGACTGCGAACGACGCCAGAAAAATGACTCTTCAGTTACCCCATGAGGCGTCCGAACGAGCGAGCGAGCGGCTCCCTGTGCAGTAATGTATACCTCTTACTGTAAATTGGCTCCATCATGCAGCTTGGCTCGAGTCTCCATTTATATAACCAATAATCAAATAGACAAATGGAGTTGCTTCATATTCAGGGTGAAATAACGGTCTTGTACTATTGTTTCCCGAATAATTCGCCTGTTATTTATTTATTTATTTATTTATTTTACTAGGTTTTGAGGCCTCGTCTTAAAATATAGATTATGAAGTTGACGTAAACTCTCTTCGGAGCCAGGGCAGAGCTGTGGGTGGCTGGGCCGACTGTCTGTGTGTGCTCAGGAATACTGAAGGGGCCTTGTGTACAGATTTTTTTTAGGGTGGGCTACTACTTCTTTTGCTTCGACTGTCACTCTTTTTGTCTCACCGACACATTTTAGGGGCTGCTCAGACCACAGACCCATGATAATGCTGTGTCGTGCTCTGTAGCCACGACTAGATGTATTGCAAGTTTTTCATTTATTATTTATTTGTTCTGTCGAGGTGATGGAATTTCCCCTGCATTGATTAAGGATGGCTTAATAGCGCGATATGCAATATTACTGCACCCCACCCACTGTATTTTGTCAAATCTTTTTTGAATTGTACAGTGATGAAACCCATACATTGTTTCTTCTGTCATATACTAGCTTTGAATGTTTTAAAAAAAAGACAGATGACAGTTTTAAACATTTTTCCTTTCATTAAATGCACAACACAGGTGGCAAAGGTGCGCAATAAGAAAAGGATATACCCACGCAATTTTTCCTCTATGGAAATTAGGGCTGAGCTCAAATGCATCAAGTGTAGTTAAAAAATAATAATATGAAATAATAACAAAATGAGAATAAAATGACAACAAAAATAATAACAGGTCTTATTACTGTAGAAAGAGAAGTGCCTATGTGTTTTTCAAAGGGAACTGTAACACAAATACCTCAAGTATAATGTCTGTAATATTTATACTTTGGCTGTTATCATCTTGTTTGGTGGGAGAAAAACAAACATGTCGACCTTCTGAGGTTTCAAAGAGGAGCGGAGAGGCGTGACGACTAGTAAAATCTCTCCCATTGTGCGCTTGTTGCACAAATGCTCATATACTTGCAGGCGACTTTGGAGAGAAGAGGCGATTTGCCCTGCCCTCCCCTGCTCCCAAAGGCTCTTTTAATATGTCTGTCGTCAGCACTCTATAGTCTCACTCATCGTCCTGGTAACACATCACATACAACAACCTATCAGGGTTGATTGCTACTGTGTGTGTGTGACAAGGCAAAGAGCGACTGGAGACACAGACGGTTCTGAGACAGACAGTTCACAGACAATTTATGTCGTGTAGCTCTTACATGTGGGTTTCCTCACTGCCCCACCCCTTTAGAAGATGAGCAGCATTAAATCATTCTTATGGGAGAATTCAATTCAATTCAAAAACTTAATTTGTCCCTGCAGGGCAATTTGAAGGCAGAAGTAAATGTGAGTAAAGATAATGACTGATTCCTTTGTTCCATATAGCCACCAAAGAGAACACGGGACCAATTTTCACAAACCACATACCATGCCAACATTCTGACACTAAAATAAGGCTGCGTTATTAATACTTTCTTGCAAGATCTTGAGATCTACTTCACTGTATGCAAGAAATTCTCAGGAACTCTTCATCTGTACCAAGCCATTCTCAGTGTTCATCATAAAATATCAGAGAGCGTTAGTGCTGAATGCGCAACTAACCCGTCATACAGCTTGTTGATCAACGAGTTGACGCTGCCTGCAGAGCTTCCAATGACATGTTTGACTAAATGTTTTAAAAGATTTTCCTAAGTGTGACCTATGGACATACCAACGCCCGAAAAAAGGCCAGTTCGATTGCAGGCAATACAGTTACAAGGTGGATTTCTTACTTTTTGTTGTCTCGGGAACTGAGTTCACTCTCTCAGGCTCTCAGTATGGCTAATCTGTACTGCTGTAAGGTTCCTAAAGCTGACTAAAGCCACTGATGTCAGACTGGGTCTTCATTTCCTGGATTTCTAATCTCTAAGATTGTGCCATCCTCAGTGTACATTGTTTATTTGAGTTTCTGTTGCTAAATAGGCTTAACCTTTGCTCTCTGCCAGGCTTCGTTTCACTGCTCTTCAACTCACACAGCTTCATAACCGTTTAATTACGGCTGTGAAAATTATTTTTCCCCTCCAACATCATTTGCAAAGACTCGGCCAACATTTTGAATAATTTTGCAGTGACTAAGCTTCCTTGAGAAGAACTCAGAGTTTGCTCAAGTTTTGCATACAGAGTCTCTAGGGCTTTGTGTAACAGCACATCTTGAGAGGCAGGATCTCTGTATTTGTCGTCATTGTTGAACTGAAAGGTCAAGCAAAATTCCATAATGGTACTCGTCCTTAAAGAGGCTTCATGCATGTGGTTTGACGTCCCAGCAGACATGTCAGCTCTGATCATCAGCCAAGGCATGCTTTCCAACAAGATGCTGTTTCATTCGCTTATTGTGACACTTCTGTTTTTTTTTTTTTCTCTCTCTGCCTTGGTCACCCAGCCCTCTGTGGTGACTAGAGTACTGAGCCTCTGATGTAGGATTCGGCCAGGGTCAGTGCAGTGCAGAGAGCCAAAGGAGGGCCAGGCCTCTTAGCTGCCAAGCTGTTTCTTTTTTTTTTTTTTTTTTAAGGCTTTGGTTTCTGCTTGCATGTTGATGCTGGTGTTCGGTGTCCTGACCATATCCGAGGCCTGTGTAGAAAGCCGCATGATGGATTTAACCTCTTCATGCAGGACAAGGATGCACATTTTCTTCAATTTGAATTATGAAAAGAAATAAATGGTTTAGCGAGTGCAGCTTTACAGTATATAGAGTGTTATAACAAAGTCATCCTTCAGTAGGTACTATTTTTGCAAAGCCACAGCAGCGGTTTGTAGTATTAAAAAATAAGTTATTTGAGGTACATATTTGTATAGTACTTATTGGAAATTCACTGCCTCTCAGCCACAGGCCATATGAATTAGAGCCTGACTGATATGCAATTTTCTGGGTTCATACCGATGCCGATATTAGGGAGTGACAAAGTTTTTATATCGATAAATCAGCTGTTGTATGCAAACTTATCTAACATTTGTAACTAATAAGTAATGGAGGCATAAAATTTTACCTATTAACAATGCACATTTATTGTCCTAAATGACATAAGTGTTCTGAAACAGTAATTTTCACTGGAAATATAGTAATTACAAATCACCCCCTTCATCTTTTTTCTGCATTGTCTTCTTTAAACCATTTTTTAAAAAATACATCAGCCAACATTGAGACCATACAGTATATACCGATACCGATAAACCGATACCTATATACCGATATATCTGCGATTGGCCAAAATCGTCCAATCAGTATGTCTATCAGGCTCTAATGGGAGTATATAATGTACAGTATATAGTTTGGTCCATTTAAAGCACAGGACACAATCCAATGAATTGTCATGTGTGTTGAAAATAAAAGTTCACTCTTGACCTTGGAGGGTGGGGATTTTTATTATCTTGACTCATGATTTACAGCCAAACCCTATACACTATTAATAAGGGGTTGGAATTTGCTCCCTTTATCATGACCTAAAACCCTGATAAAAGAAATACTGTGATAAAAGTAAATAAAAATTAGGGCTGTGACAATACACTGTATTCATGATTTGATACAAATCTCAAGACAGAGGACTTGTTTTAACATGTATCATGATACATTAACATACCAAAATTCTTAGTGATTATTTCTTTGAACAGTGGTATATTGAATGATACAGATGTTTTAACATTATGGAAAGATACGGTTATGACCATAATTTCACTTTTTCGAGGTTTCTTGTTACATCACTGGACATAAATCATTTATGCAATTCTTGTGAAATAAGTTGCTATTTCAACGTT
Organism: Mola mola; assembly: GCA_001698575.1. Classification (NCBI taxonomy): domain Eukaryota; kingdom Metazoa; phylum Chordata; class Actinopteri; order Tetraodontiformes; family Molidae; genus Mola; species Mola mola. The sequence goes on along the minus strand of KV751332.1, from coordinate 12,422,112 downwards.
GACCTAAAAAGTATTTATTGAGAACCGTGTTACACAATACTGTTATTGCAATTCACACTGTATTGTCACACCCCAATTAATAGAGGGTATGAAAAACAGTTTTCCCGAGTTTTTGAGCCTATTAAGTAACATTGTTTACATAATGAATAGTTTCACAAGGCGGTGAAAAGTGTTATGGTCCTCCTCCATATTGGCCAATTCATGACAGATGGAGTATGTACAATTAAAACTTAATTTTTAATTTTTGCTAAGCTTTTCCTCTAAGAGCTGAAAACTACTATTTCTGCTTTATGTTCTTTGTTCTCCGTATATTTATATGGTGAATCAACACTTCCTTGTTTACTTGGATTTATTCAAATCTTGTGGTGCATCTGCACTTTTGTGTTATGTGAAGTGTGCACACTACAACACTATGACTAGATAAGCATGGGCATGTACAAAGGCCTCATTGCACATCTTGTGATGACTCTGTGATCCCGCTGGTTGGAGATTCTAGCTCGAAGGTGTTGGAGTAACGGTTTAGGCTACTTTGAAACAGAAACAGTACAATAAAGGATGCTTGTGTAATGAATTGTTTTACAGCCAAAAGCAGAGTTTTTTTGTGGGCATATCAGTGCTTTGGTCTAAATGATTGTGACTTCTTAGCAACGTAGTTCAGCTTGCAACAATTGGTCCAGATATTGGCGATGATGAGGTCTTCTGCAGCGGTAAATTTCTTACTTGCCAGTGCTTTGTTAGCTCGCATGCTCTGATATGTCAGGATGTTGGCATAAATGCACATCTGTATGAAGTGACAAGCAGTCCATCCTGTCATGCTGGCAACAGCTTTATCAGGAGAGAGGAAAGGCAGAATCTAGTGGCAATAATGGCCTGTTCTCTATAGCCAAAGTGCCATTGTACTTTAAAGAATATATTAAAAATTTTGTCTTAATTAGAATGTAGATAGTTTGCTTGGATGCATGTTTACCTAAATTTTATAAATGTACAATTTGTATAAATGTGATTGTATAAAGTGGTTTTATGATCACGAATTAGCATGCAGAGAACCATACCCTCTTGAACAGTTGTGCTCTTAATTAACGAACAATGTGGCAGTCCAACAAATGGCTAAACTAACTTAAACTTGCTTAAGATGTAGCTCATCTTGGGACCGTGCAGAACTCTGCAACCAGACATCTGGAGGAGACCACATGCATGTGTCCTGTCACCACAGTTTAAGCCTCCTTCCACTCATTTACAGATCTTTTATTTAAAAAAGAGAATCACCAGACCTTTAGTCAGATCTTTTGATCTGCAGGACGAGTTCTGCTAACTGTCGAAGGCTGACCGAGCATTTGCTAGATGGGCCTTGTGCTGGCAGCCTTTCAATCAGTGTTCATTCATTTTAGCGTTCAGATTGCATCTTAAGTAGTGCCCGACTGATACATCGGTTGGCTGATATTATCGACTGATATTGGCCTTTCACAGATATATCAGTGTTGACATTCATGTGATCAATAATGGCCAATATTTAAAAAATAAAAAGGTTTTAAAGAACACAATGCAGAAAAAAATGTTCGGGTGATTAACATTAATTCAATTTACAGTGAAGGTCACTTTTCCACTTCACTCCTGTCATTTAAAAGAATAAAAGTTCATTGTTAATTTTCAGTGCTATGTTTTCAATATGAGGGTTGGATAATGAGGAATGTTTATTAAAACTCAAAGATATTCGCTTCTCTTGTTTCCTGCGGAAGTCTAGTTTTTGACCTTGTTAACGTGTCCTTATATGTTTTGTATATACTCTGACACACACACACACAAATACACACACATCAGTTCTTCTACATAGAAAAGCCTCAAGAACCAATCCTGAGGACCAATGGGGGTGGGGCTTAACATTATAGAAACCAAACTTCTCATTTTGATGCATCAACTTGTAAGCGACCTTGTACATAGTAGCTCCTCCTCTTCCTCCTCTGAATCTCTGTCATGTTCAAACAGGTATGGCTGAACTTGCCACTGTGCCACTGCGTATAATACGCTAGTTTAGAAGTCGTAACATTATGTAGCAGGCACCCTTTCAGACATTAAAACACCTGACGGAGGCCTGAAGCGCATGTTTAATACAGCAGAGCTCTAACAAAATTGAATCTCCTTGTCCGTTAAGACGCACGTGGTACATTTTTTCAGTTATGTATATTAACAGTGTGAAACAAGGTTGATTGTTATCGATGATATTGCATTTTATTTCATTTGACCTGTTCAAGAGCGTTTTCTTGCGTAATTGAGTATGTATAGATATGCACTGATATACACCCACATACATCCATAGTATGCAACCCTGATTGCTGCATGCGTGCGGCTGGGTGCCAGACAACACAGAGGACCTTGTGCCATAGACCAGTCAATTATTTACCTTACCAAGGTTACTGTACGTGTGGAGGCAAACATTCACCCCACTAAGCTAAGTCATTTTAGCCTCGCACCTTGTGCAACCTTTTGAACCATTCGAGCAAAAACTTGCATGATAATGGCCCTATTTGGTCTCAGACAGAACACCATAAATGAGGTTCAATACAGATCCAGCCTTTACAGTCGGATGTGGTCCACTTCTTGTTGCATTTGCTGCTGCGCACTTGAATTGAGAGCTATCGAGAAATTTAAAATAGGCTACTATTAAAGATAACAGGGCCTGTTCAGGTTTTCAGCTCTTATTTTTTCTATCTGACCTTTTTTAAATAAACATACTTCTACTAAATAAATAGTCTTGCCGTGGCCACGCCTGTACATCCAATGAGCGGTTTGTTACAAATATGACACTGGTCGTTATGAACATACAGTATAGGCTTTTGTACATTTTGGTTTTCCAATGTCAATATTTGGATAAGCTTGAGTTGTGGTTTGCTGTGAAAGCACTCACTCATTTTCTCATTTAACCTTTGGTCACTTTATATTACAGCGCCCACTTGGTCCTTCGGTGACCGGATATAAATATCAAAAAAAGAAGAAACAGAAAATAGAAAAAAAAAACCCAAATGCTATAACTTTTAAAATTAAAAGAATGAAGAAAACACCTGGAATGAGAAGAATTTGGCTGGTTTTAATTAAAACACGAGGAAGTTTGAATGTTGCCCTTTAAAAATTATGAAATGCAGCAGATAATCCTTCCTAATAAAAGAAGCTATTTTAAGAGAACACAGCAGTTATGGATGCATGGATGTAGCAGCACAGTTGGAAATGTAAACAGCCTCTTTTTGTTTGGACGGATGTTACCATGCTGGTCAGGCATGTATCAGGATCAACATTGCCCAAGGTAATACAGATTTTCTTTCACCTTTCAGCCCTTGATTGACCCCATTTGCTTGTGTGGGAATAGTGACCACCTCCACAACCACTGCCATGCTATCATTATTTAAAATAGATGCCGCTTTGCGTCTGAAGTTTGGTCTGAAGTCTATTTTCAGCTGGTGCTAAGGCCAGACAGCTATTTTCGAAGGTGATTTAGCTTGTGGTGATGATATGTTGCTACGTGCTAAATCATGCCTTGACACTGCAGATTTGGCCCCACTGTGAAGTTGTTTCAGCTAGATTGATTTATTTTTTTATATATATATATTTTAAAACAGCTGAAAACACACAGTTAACTGATTGGCCCTGATACAAACATGTAGTGGGTAGATGGCTGTAATCTATGGGATGCAAGAAATCTCTGTTGGCTGATAACGGTTTTAAAAATGGACATCAACATGACATTAAGGTAATTAGATGGAAAAGATATCTAAAAATACAGTAGTTACAATCAACAATCGGCAAATTGCATATTGGATATTGCTTGACGAAACCTGATAATTTTGGTAAATCTCAGACTTCCCAAGTGGAGGTTTACAAGTGAGTGAAATTTGGTGATACAGACATTCATTTCAGATTAGGATGCATTGTAACATGCTAACATGCCAAATGGTGATCATGCTTAACTTTAAAGTTGATACATAGCTCAGCATGCAGGTGTTCACATTTAAAAAAGTTTTTTGTCTCACTAAAGTTGTAGTAATTGTCAAACAAAATATCTATGTTCATAGACTGTAGCATTCTGCATAGGATTGAATCCTTTGTGCAGTAAGTATATGCTTACCACATTCTCCATTTATTGATATTATTATTATTTATCATTATTCTTTTTTTTTTTCTTCTGTGCCTACGAAACACAGAGCAATTAAGAAAAGAGGAAAGCTGTGTAACCAACACCCATTCACACAGTTTACCTTCTTCCTTTATCTTCAGACTCTTACTTGTCCCTCGCTTTGACTTTTTCTCCTTTCAAAATGTCTCTTCAAGATATTCTCAGCTTCATTGCTTTTATTCTCTCTGTCAGTCCAAACAATCCAAAGGTCTCATTTTGATTGCAGCCAACAGTCGGGTACAGTACCCGTGTCTATGTTCGTCTCCTCAGCTTCAGTAGTGTAGTAGTAACTTTTAAACATTTAAAGCGGGGGCAAGAAGTAGGCCAAGCATGCAGCTCTGAAAACAGCAGGGACTGCTTCATCCGCCACTCATATTTCTGTCTAACGTGCTGTACGGATTGCTAGCAAAGCAAAAGCCACACCACTTACAGTAACAGTAAGATTTCCTGCGTCTCTTTGTTTTCTTTCTCAAATATCATGTGGCCAGACAGACAGAGCAGGTCCGATTGCAGAGGTATTTTAAAGAGAACACTACTGAGAGTAGAATATTTGGGTCAACAGTTAATGGGGCTGCAATTTTTTTTTTTTTTTTCAAAATTTCTCTTTCAGCATGATGTCACCTATTTTGGTATTTGATATAAGGGTGAAAATATTCTATTTCTTTCATGAGTGCACTGCTGTGAATGAAAGTAAATAGTCCTGTACTCCCCTGAAGCGGTACTTGGCTGCTATAACAGGAAAAACCATCTCTCCTCTTGTTACTTGGTCTGTCACTAGCTCTAAAACTCATACTCTACCTACAGTAATGGCCTCGGTTCAACACAGCAGCAATCCATCAACTTTCAATATAATTTTCTATATTTTTATAATCTTTCTCTTCTTCACATGCTATCGATTTATTTATTCCAAGGGTGTCCTTGGAATGCAGCCTAGTACATCCTCGCATTGGGAAAAACTGGCATGTTTAAGGCTTCCAACAGCTAGATTGACACTAGTACTCTGGATAGCCCTACATTGGTGAATCTAAAGAGCCCCATTCTCTCCACGCCAGAATGGGATAACCTATTCTTTTCATGGCTTTGGACGAAAGCTACTTTTTGAATCAGTTGGTTCGCTTGATTGATTTGCTAGAACCACACTAGCTTTTGAGAAGATTGTTGTGTGGAATTGAATCCTCTTCTAAGAAGGGTATGGTCTTGCTCAAACTTGATTGAACAGAAGGACTGTTGCAGTTGTGGCACAAAGAGAAAAGAGCTTTTATACAAATCTGACTGTGATAAAAATCCAAGCAAGTAGGCTAAAAGTTTCAATAGCAGGGTGAACTTGTGGAATTCTTCTGGGAAATCTGCCAGCTTAAAATACATCTACATATTTTCTTGTCACTGTTTGATTCAGGAATCTGAGTAAGAAGAGTTTCATCAAAAATTTACAGCTCCCCCATATCTGCCTTTCCATGTGCTTTCTGTCAGGGTTGGAGGCTCGCCAGCAATATTATGTAACAGCTTTCATCAGCTATATTCATGCAGTCTGTAGCAACCGAGATTTGAACGCGCGACTATCTCGACTGCGCATACTTTAACCCAAAAGGTTAAAAAAAGGCAAATAAACAATTTGATCATCCTTTAAGCACCCATAAGCTAATTTTCCTTTAATCTTTCTAAATGTAAACTGACTATGGGGTTGCAGTGCGCTGTAGACAAAGTAACTGCTATACTCATGTCAGTGATTAGCAGTTACTTTGCCTTTTAATGAGTATTTAGTTTGTTTAATTGGCTTCCTAAGTGGACAGAGACAGTTAATAGTAGACTATAACTATAGTCTTGTCTTAATAAAAGCTGCATTTTATAGAGTATGGGGGGACAATAGCTACGTCAAAGTTATTGACAAAAGTTGATATTTTGTGCAGTAAGTGGACACTAATTCTTTTTATACAATCTAATGATTAGATGTTCTTCCCATGAAACTAATCACAGGAAGTCAAGACACAACACAAGAGGAGAAAGACTGGAAAACAGGAATTAACCCAATAACGTACCAAACCTTGACAGTGTAGCAAAGTAGAAGCCCTCTGTAGAACACAAGCATACCACAAAGGAGCAGCAGGAGAACATTTTCCACAAAAGATAATCCAATTTACAGTCAAAGAGAAGTAGTTTTGAGACAAACTAACTGTAACCTGAAGATTCCACCAAACATGTCTGTCCTGCGTGCCGGCCGGCTGTGCTGTGGATACTTCTGGAGCTGATTTGTCATTTGGTCATTTAACATGTGATTTGCTCCTTAGTTCCTCTCATAAGTGTCCCTGAAGTGGTCTTCTACCCTGCTCTGAGGACAGTAATTTTGACAGAAGCTGTGTCAAGCTACGCAGAGCAGATAGTGGCAGGCAGGAAGTCACATGGATATACATCTGGAGAATCTATATAATTATCAAATTAAAACAAACTGCGCCATCTCTGGATAGTGTTTCACTTCTCAAAACATATCAGATAATTACCTAAATAGCCTGCTCACCCATGGTGTATGCTCAAAACTTGGGATGGCTATGTCTGAATGGTTTTCCTCCAGTTGATTGATTAGTGTTTCCAACCTTGAGCCCTGCTTTCAGTGTTCTTGGACTCTGCAACCTAAAACATAGCCATCAGTGTGTGAGTGAGTGAATGTCTACCACTTCAGATGAGTAGGTGGCACATAATATGCGAGCCTCTGCCAGCATATGAATGTGGGGGCGCACAGGTGAATGTGACAAAAAAAAGTAGGTGAGTAAACGGTAAACTTGAAAGGCACGAAACAGTCTTAGCTAGTCGACAAGACAAGACAGGCACAACTGTCTGCCTGGAAATCGTCCCACTGCGGAGGATGGACCAAAATGGCAACAAATATACAACTCATAAATAATAAGCATGGGTACCTGTATTGGAGAACTCCAGTACTCATTGTTGACGCTGAACTGAGGGCTGTTCAGCAACGTGTCGCCGAGGTGGCTGAACTTACGACCTCAGAGCAGCTGCTGGGGAGTCGGGCACGTTGGCGAAGGTGCGTATCTGTGTGCATTTGAAACCACTTGGTTTCCATTGTTTGCTATTTATTTACAGAAATGCGAAAGGGTTATGTAACTGCTATTTAGCGGGCTGTAGCCGTCTATTCAGTAAACAGTACGCTGAATTTGGGTGGTCTGTCGCTTGTATTATGTAAAGTTACGAACATATTTTACGAGTACTAGTTAGTAAAGTAATACGAGTACTCAAGTATAGAAATGACTGAAAACGCCCATCCCTAGAAAATAGCTAACATGTATCTGTAATAAACAATCACGATGATTTTGGCCATGACAGTCAGCAGAAAGGTTAATATTTGTTATTTTTTGAAATCCTTTTCTGAATACTTTGAACATCTAATGTGGCTTGACAAACAATGTTAAAGCATGGTCAGCTGTTGGAAGCCCTCTCTATGGTAAATTAAACAATGTTAGGCTATTAACTTGCTATAACAGAAGACACACTTTAAGCACTTAATGTGATAATACCAGGGAATGTCACATTAGAAACAGATTAGCCATATTTATTGTTGATGTACGTCTTTGTATCATGTAGAACCGGATGATATGACAACATGTATCGATATGTCAGTCCCGATTTGATTTGAATTGTTATTCTATAAGTATATTGTGAGTTGATAGTGGTGATTATTTTGAGATGAGCACTCATGTTGGTTGTTTTACAGCAATATGAAAGCTGTCCGTTAAATTGTTTGCATTCAGCTTTGGTTATGTGTACCCCAGGTAGAGCAGGTACAACTGAATAAATCTTCCTTTCACTGGTCTGGCAGCATTCCTGTGTTGAAGACTAAAGTGTAAGAGAACCATGACGATCAAATGTAAGGTCACATCATGTATATGTGCCGGTATATGGTGGTGAATGGTCACAGTTTGTTAACTATCTTCGCTCCAGTGAGGACAAATTCTTTCCTCTATGTTCTGTGCGTGTTGTCAGCTTTGGAATCTAGGGGGAGGAGGAAAAGATGGAGAATCGTGACAAGATCTACTGTAAATGGGCCATAATCCAGCTGGGGCAAAGTCTCTCTTCATCTGTCTCTGTCTACAGCTTTCTCCCTAATGTTTTCTCTCACTTTCTGTTTATCTTTCTTTTTATTTTTTTTCTCACATTCCAACAGCTCTTCACTTGTTTCTTTTAACTGCTTCTCCTCTCTGCAGCAAGTGCCATTTTCTTTGGCGCTACTGTATCCATTTTATTAAGACTTTTTTTGTTGTTGTTCCCTCAGCCACAGAAAGTTGGCTTAAACTTGCCCGTGCAACACTCAGTTATGTTGGTGCTGTGCTTTCATGTTGTTTAAGAGTCCACTCTAATTTTGTTATTATTTCAAATCTGTGAACCCCGAGCGCTCTCGCCAAGATTCCTGACGAGCTTGCCAGAGTCAGATCACATTTCTTCTCTGGTCTTGCAGAACGCGGTGGAGAGACGGTGCTTGCTAAGTGATCCATCCCAGTCATTTAAAGAAGAAACAGAGAAGTGCACTGGTGAAAAGGCGTAGAATGAAAAAGAAATCCTTGACACTTACATTGAGATTTGACACTAAATAATGTGCTGCCTCTAAAAATATGGACTTAGGCTGCTCTACCTAAAACATAGCTTAAAAAATATCAGAAAATTCTTTATGAGGGACATCTTCAAATTGCCATAGTACAGATTCTCAATGATTTTAAACAAATATTGTCATGTATAGGAACTGTATTCTATATTGAAAGATAACTTATATTACTATTGATCGTCATAGATGTCAGTTAATTAATTAGCGTATCATGTTTAACACCCCACGTCTTTCTGAGACCCAATCACACTTCCTCTGCTGTGTCGACTTCTAAAATAAATTAATGAGAATAAAATTCGCTAACATAGGATCATGAGATGCAGCTCGGAGGGCCTCTGCTGCTTCTAGAAAACATGAGATTGAATCAGCTGTGCTGTTTTACCTTGACAAGTTTGAACTTGGCTGGTTTGCACCTAACGGCTTCTGCCTGGCTACTGTAAAATAGCCTCTGCACATTACAAGATTTTAATCCGTCTGTGACAGACCTGATTCTGATGTCTGATGTTCTCTGTCCACCCCATTTCCTCCCCTCTTTCTCTCTCTCTCTCACTCTCCTTCTCTAATAAATTTGTAAATGGTGTTTTTCAGAATGCATTTGCCTTTAATCTACAGCTCTATTTTCTGTGCTTTTAGTCAATAACATGTCATTTGTGAGCGGAATATATTTTGATTCATTTTCTGAAACAAAAGCTCTCAGTGAAGGAGATTGGTTTTTAAAGGTGTACAGAGTAAAAGAATTTGCATTTATATTGCACCTTTCAACTTTTACACCTGTCACATTCACCCATTAACACACACGCACATTCATTATACTGATGCGTGTTTAAGAGAGGTAATCTCTTACTTATGCTTACTGTACATTTGAGACCGTTGGCTGCGCCTTCAAGGCCCCTGAGTGCAGAGACCTGGGATCTGACTGTTGATAAGAGGACGACTGCTCTACTTCCTGATCTACGGCCACCTAGATCACGTCTAATTTGTCTTTTTACAAGATGTGTCGGACTCCTCCCCATAGCATTGTGCTTAAAGATAAATGTCTGAAATATGGTGTTGAAACTTAATCTGAATGACTCTGTCTCAAGTTTATTGACAACTAATTTTTAGAAAACATTGTATTACAAAAGCCCTGTTTCAGCCAAGCAGTACAGTTCAGTTCGGTTCGGTTCGTTACGCATTTTTTTTTTTTGTTTCCATTGTCCAAAGCTGTGAATGGTATCCTTTGAAAATGAACCGTACCATGCCAGTTTCGTCAGCCTTCGCTTGGGGTACCAACCAGAGCTAGACCCACTGCAGTCCACTGATGGGTTGACAGAGTTATCACTTCTCTGCGACGATT
>KV751332.1:12389906-12402570 GCA_001698575.1 Mola mola | reverse complement strand
TCAGGTTTAGGTTTTTCACATCCGAAAAAAATGAGTAAGATCCATAACCACGATGTTTGCTAGAAGAATATCAAAACAAAACGCAGCAGGTTTTAAATAGCTACAGGACTTTCACACACAGAAAGTCTATGCTGACCTTCACAATAAGCTCTTGCTGCAGGACAGAACTCTCATTGTTTCAAACACGGATAAACTGTAAAGACGGTACCGTTGCCCTTCATTCTGCTCCCTGCAGTCCAAACCATGTGGCCCAGTTTCCTGTAAAGCCCCACATTCCAATACAGCATAGTTACACTCCAGGGATTTAACATATGACCTCATCTAACCTAAACCACACCCCTCTCAGAGGGGAACAGAGAATGTTGTGTTTTGCATTTAGCTGCTCTCACTCGCTCTCTTCTGTTCAGGACATCAAAAGTTTTAAAAGTGGCTTCACTGCGTGTCCTGGTGACACACTTTCCAGTTCACTGTCTTCTAACTGTGGTCCGTTCTCTTCTGGACTGATCTGCTCTGCCTACACACACACACACACTTTAATCTTTGGCTCCCATATAACTGAGAGCTACATGTCTGAAATCAATACCAGCAATGTTTTCTTATGTCATTAACTTACACACCCATTAAACAAACATCTTATTCAACAGCAGTAAGTGTGGTATCAAACGATCCTCAAATGCTCCTTACTGTGTTACATAACTTATTTTTTTTAAAAATCAGGTTTTATACATTAAATACATTACTTTGCTATCATCTGTTCTGACAACATTATTATGCATCACAGCATCGCCAGTATCCACAATATCCCCACAACGCGAGTCTACCGAGAGAAAATAACTGAGATATTGAGCTTTTGCACAGCCTTGAGGTCAGGTCACTCTCAGTTTTGAAGCCTTATTTTCTTCTTTTGTTCAAGTCGGGGCCACACATATCCCATCCCTGGAGCAGTTTTTATATCTCTGTGTAGAGTTGGTTTTTGTGTGTGTGTGTGTGTGTGTGTGTGTGTGTGTGTGTGTGTGTAAGTTGCCCTTCATCACTAAATATAGATGCAAATTTAGGGGGTAGGCAAATTAAATAGCTTCACTCTGCCACTTATCTGCAGCAAGATTTGTAATGGATTTTTTTTTTGTTTGTTGTTGTTTTGTTTTAACAAGCGCTGTGTGAAACGGTCAAAAAAGCAAAACTGTGATTATTTTTTCATTTGATATGAATTTGATTGTTACTAAAAAAGTGATTTAATGAGGTGACATTTCCCCTGATTTGCACCAAACAAACATGTTGCACTACAGTGCTACTACAAGCCATATTTTGTTTTTGATTATTTAGCGATTCATGTGTTGCCTTCCTGACCTTAGTTCTAGCCCCCATCATACCATGTGTGACTTGTAACAGGACTTCCTGTCAGTGAACAGGAACTGGGGTTTTCTGTGGTAATGGTTCCTAATTATGAATCTGCCATCTGCTGTCGAGGGATGGGAGGATGATCAGAAGAAGTTAGTATGGTAGCTTATTTGGCTAATTCTTGAAGCTGTTGTTACATACTACTCTGAGGGGTGTCGATATTTCCACAGCAATAAGTCTGGTCCTGTCTTGTTAAAGGTGGTGGGCCACAACCTTCTCTATTTTGGAGCACACATAGAGCCTAATCAGGGTTTTAAAGTCCGGCATCACTTGGCCAAGTTGTTCAGGTGCCATACAAACTGCAAGGTGTTTGTGTGTTGCAGGAAACGGTGATCTGCAGTTATGCAGCTCTTATACTGTGGAAATTAAAATGTTATGATAGACCATTCTGTAAATTTGGATTTGTTGTTTTCTTCACAGGCTTTTTGGTGACAAAATGAAAAGAGCATACAGAGTTTTGAGGGCCTACACACACTAACTCAATTTGATTAACTGGCCACATTGGAGGTGACCGCCTTGTTGTGGCCTTGCATCGCAGATGTCGGGACAAAAAAGTGGCACTGAAACGCACCGCAAAGAAGTTGGCAGACTGACATATAATGCTAAAATTATTTATAAGCCGTATCACTAGGCGCTATTTCAGTTCAGCTGAAAAAGCAAACAAGGAAAGACAATGCTGACAGTGGGGGACTCACCAAAATACTTGGGAGACAGATGCTTGCTAACAATCCCAATGGCCGATTGTTGGCCTGGAGTATACCAGCCTTTCATTTCATCAAGTTTAGGTCTATTAGCCACATTGTCCTCCACGGGCGTCCTTGACCCAGTGGGTGGAGCGGGTCATTCTCTGATCCGAGGGGTTCCCTGCAGTCAGTGTGGTGTGCAGTCAGGGAAATATACTTGGGCAGGACTGACCTTCAAAAGGCTCCCGATGCTGCACCATCAGTTTTTGGATGTGTCAGGGAATCAAATTAGATTTAAGAGGCGTGGCATAAATTCAAATTCATTCAATCAAATTTTGCTCGTTGTACTCGTTGTTCTGACAGGTACCAGGGCTCCGTAATCAAGGGTGTTTTAGAAAATGCTTCTTTTGTCAGTTAAGTATCTCGGGATGCCAATCTGAAGTCAAATTACTTTAGAAAAGGGCCGCTGCTGTTGCTAACCCTAACTCTAGTCACTATGGTTAGCTACTGGTTATAACAAATGAACTCTACTTCTGCAGTCACACTAGAACTTATACACATATTTATTTCTACAGTAGCACTGCTCAGAATAAGGCAGATTCTCTAATGTATTTGTTTTGTTGCTCTGCCAGGCCGTGCATTACTTGCGTGCAAAGTAGCATGACATTATTAGGCTTTGTGAGCACTTGGAAAACACAAAAGGCATCTGCATTAATTCAATTAAAATTCCTCATTCCAAGGACACCTAATATTATTGCTTTGGGTTGGTCGGTAGGGCATCAGTATTTGACAACCATGAAAAAACGGTACGATGATCTGGGGATGAGGTTTAACGATTTACTATCTTACATAACACACCTTTTAAGCCTAGAAGGGGAAAATGGCAACAGAACGCAACTATTTCAGAATAGGAAGTATAACATTCCTCGTCCACTTGTGTGAACATCGGACATCACACTGGCTGCTTTGTTAAGGATTCTTTATGAGCATCTGTGCTCACGTGGTTTAGAGCACATAAAAGGCAGAGAGGTGTTACAAAAATAAGAGTAGGATGACACAAGGTTTAACTTTCGGTGAGTTCATGAGAGGAAGTCAAAAGGCTTTGTTGAATAGATTTTCCCTGTTTGAACTTTCATTTCTCATTCGCACTGATTCTCCTCCCTCCCTGTTACTTTGGTTTTCTTTGTCTTGTGCAACTAGTGTCGATTGAAAGCCCCACATTGTGACTTCTGAAGACCCTAAGCAGTTGTGTTGTAGTGTGGGACATGGAATTTTACCAAATTCATGAGGGAATTTCCTCATGAAGATAGCAAGGTCCTTTTGGTATCTTGTCAAATAACTCGGCGAGGGTGTGGTGATCTGGTTCCTCTGACATTAAACAACAATCCGCCAACACTGTCATTTCATTTTGAACACATTTAGGGCCAAAAAAATTACATTAAGGATAAATAAACTCCTACTCCACCTTTTCACCAACAGCTTTCAAACATTCTATCCATCGATGGCCACAAGGACTTCGCCCGATTCAACCAAGAACTGAATAAACTGCCAGGGCTGTAATTCTTTTTTGAAAAATGTTTCTGAGAATAGAGTAATGCTATGAAGTGGTGATTGTAGTGACAGCACTGTGTAGGAGATGTTGATGCGAGGGTGGGCAGGTGTAGTTGTGTGAAAGAAAAGAGGCACCCATCAACTAATCACATGATGGCTTCTGAAACAAGGGTAGCTTTATAACTGTAGTCCTCTCTAACAACCGAAGGCTCCGCTCAGTAATTGAAAGACCAAATCAACAGACACACACACACACACACACACACACACACACACACACACACAAGCTTTCTATTAGTGACACGCACAGAAAACACGCACATACGCTCTGTGGATGCTTGTCTCTGGGTAGGTGAGTTGGATAATCCCATGACTCGCCTGAACTCCTCCATACTTCTGCCAGTAGTGACTCTGGATTGGCTGAGGCTGAAAGGGGGAGGAGGAGATGGAGGAGGAGGTGTCAGCCCCAGCAGCAGTCATACAAATATTATATAACCTTGGCAGGTGAGGCAGTGTGAGGGGAAGAGAAGGGGGGGAGGGTGGGATGAGAAATGAAAGAGAACACGAGCGAGAGAGGCGGTGAAAGAGATGGATGTGATGAAATGAAAGAGGGAGGAAGTGAGAGTAAGGATTGGCAGGGAGGGAAAAGTACAGTAAAACAAAGATATGACACAATGAAAAATTAAAAAATTCAGACAGCACATCTTAATATTTGTTTTCAAATAATCATTAAATGTTTTGATAGCAGATTAATTACTCTCTACTCATCTGAATGATTAAGAGAATAATCAGTATGTACATGAATAATGAATATTGTTTGCTTTTGCATCCCGGCATTGTGGCACTTCCTCTGTCAGCCTTGATAGGGGTGTGATGATTTTATTCACGGTTCGATACAAATCACGATGCATAGGACACGATTCGATATGTATCAGGCCAAAATTCTTACTAAATAATTCTTTGAACAGCATTATATTTAATGGTACTCGCGTTTCACCAGAAAGATGTCACCGTTTCTGTATTAAACTAGATAACGTTTAATGGTATCAGAGTGTCACAATACCCTTCTTCAAATACAGTTTGATATTGATTATTTGTAAAGGTTACTATTATAACAGGTGGAAAAGGAGAAGTTAACATGAACCTCAAACTATTCAGCAGCCGTGATTTTTTAGAAGCACGACACAGAACTGCTGTGTTGCACGACAACAGCAAAGCAGGGCCACAGTTATGTGTACATCGTTTTTTACTAATGTGTTTGACTGCATCAATCAGTTTCCGTGATTGGCCTCATCAGCACTGAGAACATTCTCGTCCCTCACATCTCTGTCCTGCATGACTCGCACGCCTCTCTCCCACTTCAACCATATCTCATCACATACTTTTTACTCCCACACATTAGCCTAAAAAAGGCTTTGATGTTAATGGGAAAAATGGTTTCCCAGTATAGTCGCTGGTTTACTATTCCCCAGTGACGCAGAAGGTCCATCCAGTCCAGTTTTCCCTCCAATGCTGCAACACGCACTTTGTTTCTAGCTGCTCGTGTGATTTTATTCTGATGTAAGCTGAACAGATGGCATGTTTTTGTGACTTATTTAAAACAAACAATACAATAAAATGTAGAGTGGATGCACTGTTTATGTGCAAACTCATTTACTTCAACTTGTGTTATAGTTCATTGTTTGTGTAAAGATGACAAAGTTTGAGTATTTTTTTTGTCAAAATCTTGGTGGCAAATTGTCTCCTGCAGCTTTTATTTAAATGATTGAGTCGTCACAACTTCACTGTGTTGATGCAGACGGTGTGTTCAGTGTCAGAAGGAGCTATTTGTGGGTAGAATGAAATAGTGAAACATGCCGTGAGTGTATCCACTGTACGTTTGCCTTTTATAAGACCCAGCACTTGACTGTGCAGCACCACAAACACACGCACACACATGAGTTAACAGCAGTGCGGGTGGAGGAAGAGCAGCAAAGGGCAGCAATCTACACCCTGATGTTATGTGTTTATTCACGTCTTCTGCTGAAATCCTTCCTGAAAAGATTCCTTTTGAGGAATCTGTTTGTATGTGTAATTGTTGCATTGTTGCTCTTCTGTTTTGTTTTTTTTGTTTTTTTTGCACTTTGCGTTAACCGCTGTTTGCATTTGTTTACGATGTGTTCTTGCTCACACCTACTTTAATTATTCTGCGTCTGCGTTAGATCTGCGAGGCAGAAAGAGAGGAGGCACATGTTTGTTGTATTTATGGTGCAGTACGTGGGCATTCCTAATGAGGCTTGGATCTGCGCTTGCATACCTCAGATGCACACTTGTTTGCTCAGCGATGGGAGGAGCACAGTGAGTTTGACCACAATGTGTAGTTATATATGCTTACTAGCATTTTAAAACATGGGGCGGGAAGGCTATTAGAGATACAAGACAGACAAATTGATGTGTCAAAAGTTAGTTGCCAACTATTCTGATTGTCAATTAATCATTGTAGTAATTTTTCTAGCAAAAATATCTTAATTTTTTTCAGTTCCAGCATCATAAATATAACATTTTCTTTGTCACGTGTGATTAAAAACTGTTTGGATTTCAATATGTTGCTTTTGGCTCTGGCAAAATGTGTTGAGCAAGTTTTAGTTTGTTTGCATAGTCTGGCAATCATAAGAGTTATTGCAAATTATTACTACAGTTAATCATCCTAATTTTAATAGAATTCTGTAAAGTACCGATGGATAGTTCATTAGCTAGTTCACTGGAAAATATTAAACAAAAAAAGAATGAAAATTAAGACCACACATACAGTTAATGGTGTAAATCTGGTGTTGTGCAGAAACCTCAAAGGTCTGAAATGCAATGCAAACGTCGGCTCAACATGGTGTCATGTGATCTGTGGCAGTCTGCCTTTTTTTTTTTTTCAGTGGCTGAACCAATACAATTCAAGCACTGCCAACTAATTAGTGTTCACAACATCTGTGCTCAAGTCCAGTATTCAGCACTTTAAGTTGACAAGTAATGAGAGAGACAGAAAGATGAGCCCGTGGCAGGAGGACACCATACTCTATATAACAGGGGGGTTGTTTCTATTAATACCCTCCTACTGCCAGACAGGCAATCCAAAGTTACGACAAATACATTTTCGAAAGTGTCGGCCAAAATGTACAGAATGCCAGTGTTCAGATAAAATCTATCTCTAGTGTTTACAGTTCATGATAAATGTGACATTTGTTAGTTTCATTCAGCAACGCACAAGATAATTAGTGTATCAAATCAAACTGGCAGTCCCCATATGTAGTCATTTCATGCAGCCTACAAGGTCTGTTGTGAAAATGTTTCTTGAATTCTCAAAGCTAATGCTCACTGACATCTTGTCACCACACTGGTAAACCAACTATTAAAGACCAAAAGAAACAAATTCATAGTTTCAGGAGGACTTTAGGCTTCTGAGCCCATCAAAGTAGATAAAGTGTTTCCACTTCCTCCCACTGTACAGAAATAGCCTGGAAACGAGCTACTCATCCTGTGTTGGTGACACCATTTGTTGGTGATGACATTTGGATCGAGAGAAGTGAATTTTCCACTTGCTGAACCACAAGCAGTATTCTGCTGTCAGTCATGATGTTTCACTTCCATTTTATATCTGCAAACATGGATAGAGGTTGACGTTTCGTACGCATACTGTGCCCAGCCAACAAGTAATATAGATTGCTTTTTGGGTTTTATCAGTCATTTATCTTTATTTTACATTTCTTCACTAGCATTAAACCCTGGATGAACTTGACTCCGTGTGTTGAAAAAGATATTGGTTAGACAATTTCCAATATCCACCACCACTTGGTTGCAGTCCCGTTTGCATAAGCCAGTGTTGATTTTCCAGTCACCGCGGGGAGAAAGTGGAAGGGTGACTCTTGGACTGTGGGAGAAACACTAGAGGCCCTTTTCAACGAAGCAGTATGGTTAAGTTTTGTTTGACACGGTTTGCATTTTTTGCACGTCCATTGTCAAAAGCTGTGAATGCTACGCTTAACATGTGAACCGTACCGTGCCAGTTTATTCACCCTTTGCCTCGGGTAACAACAAGTACTAAACCGAACCGTAAAGGGGGGGCTAGTCCACTGATGGGTCGACAAAATCGTCACTTCCCCGCGTTGATTAGGCCGTCTTTCTCCTTGCAGCGTGCGGCCTTTTCTCAAACACAGCCTGTCTACTTTGTGTGATAAACAGCCATTTGCCAAAAGAAACATGTCCTCCATTAATTCATTTGTTTGTTGTTACGGTTTCTTTGTTGACTTCATTAGAGACGTACGTCACACTTCTTACGTAGCTGGTGCGGCCAGGCTTCCCCATCCACCAGGTAATGGTACGGTCACCAGTGGAAACACACGCCTGTAATGAGCTTACAATTCCCCAGTGTGCTGCACTGAACTGAAATGAACCGTACTGCTTGGTGGAAACGTGGTTTAAGGTTCATTTCTTGCCTCCCTCTGCTCTTTGCCTTTCAAGCAGAGCTTGAAAGCTGAGAAAAATTTGCAGGAAGTGGCCATACTGTAAAGTCCTAACCAGCAAGAGCAACTCTGCCCAAATACATTCCAACTGCAGTCAAATTCTTGCCGTGCATTACACAGCATTGTCTGTCTAATACTAATCTGGAAGCCGTTCAACTGAACCTGACATAACACAAACACTGGCACGTCGCCTGAAATACATCCGTCAAACGGGTGTTTGTGCCTATTTCAGACTCACGCTGCTGTTGAGCCGTTGATTGACAATGTAGATTGCAGTTTCAAAAAAGGATTTGAAGTACGTTGTAACAAGATTGGAGTCTTGGGAGATTTAGAGCTTAGTTGTTGCACCAGAAGACCTCGTTGCCTGTGTCAGGCGCCATTGGGTTTGGCATAGATTGTTAAGGCCTTTTCACACCAAAGTCGACGTGAATGAACAGCAAGAAATTGCAAATAATGTGGAGGCAAATTTTGACGCATCTGTCTTCACATCAGCGGCGATTCAATTTTACAAATAAACTAAATACACTCAACATCAAGTGATGATGTCATGGTGCTCATTTCACGTAACAGCAAGAGAAAAAAAAAATATTAATTACCTTGTAAACAGCTCCAGCTGTGCACAAAGCACATGTGGTTCATTCGTACTATTAGAGAAAATCAAGCTGCCTGCTGTGTTGAATGTGACACGGAAACAACAAGCATTTTGATTGGCCAGATGTGTACTCGTCAGAAGCAAAACTTTGGACGAATCAACCTTGATCAAAAAAAGTAAAATCTACAATTTTTGTCAGTGAAACAACGTTGCTGGTGTGAAAACTTGCATAGACTGACTACATTTTTCCAAAAACTTAATTACACATGCATTATTTACACACACACGCATACACACACGCATCATTTTTCTGTTGTGCAAACGCCTTAAAAATAAAAATCTAGAAATTTTTACTTGTACTCAAAGTACATTAATACATAATTGTGCTGTATTGCAGCTTCTATCTCCTGCATATTCACTCTGCTGCATCACCAATGCTCTGATCTGATTTCTAGCCATTGCCATAGAAAAGCAGCAGCCAAATCTAAAACGTTTATCTGTTTTCAGTTCCAATATTTCCCATGTGCAACTCTGTTTGTCCATGTCTCCCAGCAAGAGCACAACATACCACTGAGGCAATCTACCACCAACATCTTCATATCTTAATGCAGCTCACTTGTCTCAACATCGCTTCTCTCTTCTTCCTCCGTGTGCACTCTAGCTCGTCGCCCAGAGCGGGAGAGAGTGGCAGTTCAGCGGCGGTGGGCCAGACCAAACCCAGCGGGCAGGCTCATAAGATCTGTTTGGTGTGTTCAGACGAGGCCTCAGGATGCCACTACGGGGTTGTGACCTGCGGCAGCTGCAAGGTGTTCTTCAAGAGGGCCGTTGAAGGTCAGTGTCAACTCACTCAATCAGTCGCAAACGCACTCGGACACGACCAGTTCCTTAAAGCTCACCGTAGATGCGGTTTTAGATTACACGTATTTTTGCAAGGAAAACTGGCCACATTTACACCAGAGGATAGTCAGATTTGCATATTCATGTCTGTGTATTCAATATTATGCAGCCACAACCTCGTTCAACCATTAGCAATTGTTAGCATCAATTAACTTTGTACGTCTTGTCCCAGTCTCAATCATTTGACTTACATAAGACCTTGAAGTTGTTGCGCAGCAGTGAAGCATCTCTGTGGTTTTACTTTTCTCTTGGGCAGCAGAACATTCAATTATTTCTTAAGATCCCAAAGTCAGACTGGAACAGTATGGCTCTTGTTGACTTTTGGTACAAACACTTGCATTTGCACATACGTCAATACCTCTTCTTCACTTCCTTTTGCTGTTCATTCTAGATCGAAACACTGATTATATGCAATTAATTCTGGTCGGGGGGGAAAAAATAGCCAAAGATATTACCACCATTTTATTCAAATTATCACAGTAATGCCTCATTGCTTGTGACAACTTGTCATCTGCTCCTCTTCGCAGACATTTTATATCTTTTAATACAGTATTCAGTTCTTGTCTCACAAGTGAAACGGTCTGAGCACTAATTGCTGTGACACAGTCTTGACACAGTGACAAACAGAAAATAAATCGCTTTACAAGCTTTCTGCTGTGCGTTCCATCTCCTCAGTGCTTCTCTGTGCTTAGCTTTCATTTAGTTTCTGAGTAATACTTTTACAGGTGTGAGTACTCTGAAAAAGGAATCGTTCAGAATAGTGCATTACTGATTGAACTGCCTTCAAATGAGGAAGAAACGTGAAGAATTATTTGACTCAATAGTTTGGGTGTTACCACATTCATGATTCGATTGACAAAGTCATGAATCCTGTCACAGGACAGGATGTGATCTATATCGTGAAAAATTAATATACCAAAATTCTTATTAATTGATTCCTTGAACAGTATTAAGTTGAATGATATTGATGTTTTACCATTGCAAAAAGATATGATTGTGACCATAATTTCACTTTTTTGAGGTTTCTTGTCACTTCCCTCCACATATTGTAATGTTACAATACCGAGTACCACAATCGTATTTTTAAAGACATCACGATTTGATTGAGGCTTCATGTGGTACACTGGGTACAAAACACACACAAATGACTCATCTCTAAAATGTGAGTCTCATCAGTCAGCGACTGACGTTGCAGCCCTACAAACATCTCTTCTTCTGCAGCTTTAACTAAGATCACAGGGATTCTATGACTTGTGAAACCGTTTTAGGATTAAGACGAAACTTTGCAGGCGTTTGTAGCCTCCTGTATGCAATCATCTAAGAGTATTTATTTAGAAAACAGCTGCATTCTGAGAAAGTTGTGTATTTCTTATTTTTGTTTTTCTCTCCATCTCTGTTCTCCGGCGTTGTCTCTATGGTGAAGGATGGAGAGCGCGACAAAACACAGATGGTAAATAAATGCACCTTTGACAATAACAACAATGCCAATAATGATGATGATTGTGATGATAGCACTACAGTATCACCTCTGATTCCTCCAGCACCCATATAGGAGCAGTCTGCCCAGACACATGCGCAGCCTCCTCTGCCTGCTATCTGTTAATGCATGCAAATGTTCTGATTTGGTCATTTCGAGTCGATGTGAATTGCCTGTAAGTGATTTGAATGGTTTTCAGTTTCTGCTTGGATTGCTCCGTCTTATCAAAGGTGCTAGATCCAATATTGGAATCACACCCTGTCCCTAATTAGGCCCAGTCTTTCGCACTTGACTCCCATTAACCTCTACAGCTCTGGTGTCAAAAATCACTTCCCTACTGTTTTTTCTTCCACCCTCTTGTGCTGCTCATTGGTGTTATTTACTCTGTGTTTCAGCTGATAAGTGTAATCAGGGCACGTTTTCTTTTCTCTTTTACAACATCCCTCTGCACTGATTGTCAACTGATATTTGTATATCTTCATCCCATGAGAGACACCTAAACCAGATGTTCGTGCTTAATGCTTTTCATGCTTTTTCGGCTTTGTGACTCTTCTTTTTCCAAATAATTCAGTTGTCTTTCAAAAGGATTATAGTTTTTCAAAAGTAAGTTGATTTTATCAGCTGATGAATTAAAACATCATTGCCCGCTCGCCCATTTGAAATTCCAGTAAAGAGTGCGATTTGTCAGAGCATGATATAAAATGATAGTCACAGTGCACAGTGCTAATCCTTAGATCATGAGTATCACAGTTTGCCAGTAGGTAGGGAGTGCTAACAGCGCTAACCACTGAGCAAACACTCATTAGATGCAACCCTGCATGCTGATGTTCGGTACACACACTCAGCGAGAGGCTTCTCCAACAAACTGCCGGACCCTCGTTAGCAAATCAGAGCAGCGCAAGGGAGAGAGCATATCAGTGAGATTCAGCTGGCACTTTTGACGGCACAGATGGCTGCTTATGCCATTATTTGCAGGGCCTTCCTGTGATATCAGTAATGGCTACAGCTGGCAACCCCCCCAGGCTGCTATCCTGTCATCACACCAGCAACCCTGCAGATTAATTCCCAGTCTGTGTAATATTTGTACTCCAAAAGTGATTCTCTCTCTATGATATTGGCAAGTGCACAGAGAAATATTCAATGTTTCATTAATATAAACCTAAATGTGTAATGACATTTTTTCGCTTAACCGTAGTTTTCAGTTATCAAAGTCCAGTAGACATGCAGAAAACCTGTTTGCTCCACTTTGATTAAAGAACATATTTGCCTTCTGCTGCCATCAATGTAGGGCACTGCTGCTCTAAAACAGCCAAGCTGAGCTAATCATTTGCCTGGCGTCCCAGATTCAATGTTTATAGTCCACTGAATTAGGTTTCTGTACCTGACTCGGTGTTTGCCTGCTTGTGAGGATTCAGAGGGAGGTAAAAATAATGTAAACCCTGCATGATAAAGGAATATGAGGTAACTCAGTGTCATGAACAGCTGTAGCTTAGGGTAAGATAGTAGTGCATCTCAAAAAATAAGAATAGTGTGAGTTTTCATTAAGAAAGTAAATTAATTAGATGTATTCTAGACT
>KV751332.1:12372858-12387960 GCA_001698575.1 Mola mola | reverse complement strand
GCTTTTCAGCAACAAAGTTTGAGGAAATATTTATATAGATTTTAATAAATGTAAGTATGATTGTATTAACTGGCTATATAATATCGTGTGATATCAATCACTGGCCCCTGAATGGACTTGAATTGAGGTCACATTGAGCCAGACCCTGTGATATTGAAAACTATGGAATCGTTGCCCGGAGAATCAATATTATATTGTACTGTGATCCAACTGGTAATTTTTAAATGTTGATTTTTATTTTGATAAGTTTGCCAACAATTTTTCCTAAAACCACAATATCACAAGACATTTAACATGTTTTACTACAATGTTGGCTTTAAATGTGGACTTTATGGGTGCAGGTCAAGGGTTCAGCTCAATAAAAATCTCTTTCTCATGATTCATAATTGAGTCACAATCATCAAAAATCACTTCTCTAAAAGTTTTATAGCGGAACTCAACCCAGGGCAGTCCCAAGCAAGCGCATATTAGACTTGCTATTCATCTTCAGGGAAGGCAGTTTAATTAAATCTCTAACTAATTACATGTGAGAGGCAAACGTCAAGCTTATTGTGAGCTGTTTCTCAGAGACCAGTTGGAGCTGAGCGATCAGTAGCACCACATTACAGCAGACTCTGCAGCATTAAACAACACAAACCAACTGCGTGATGAAGGAAATCACTCCATGCACAGTGTTTCATCATAACAACCTTGTACAACAGTGATGTTTCTCAGAGGTAACAGTGTGTGAACTATTTGTTTGTCTTCAGACTTCAGACGTGTGTTGTATTGTAGGCTGTATCAGTGTGAGAGGTGAGGGGTTGACACGCAGTGCAGTAGAGAGCCAGACAGTGAAAACAGAACCTCCTTCTTATAATAATTCAATCATTCGTCTTAAATCAAAAATCAATTCTGAATTGAATCAGACCCGACACTCAGAATCCAATTAAATTGTGAGTTTCCTGAATATTCGCACCCATCTAGCGCCATTTAGTGTTTATTGGTGTTAGCAGACGCGGTTTCTAAGGTGATGTCAGGTGGTGTTGCATGATATTGGCATGATAGGGGAGCAGGAGAGAAACAAGGCACCGGGGGTGATGGGGAGCTGGAGACATTTTTTAATTTTAAATGAGCCGCAGCGAGATGATACACCAACAGTGACAGTGTGAGATGATTACAGCCCCAGTACAACAGGAAACAGACGTTATTATTAATGATGTTAGGGAAAGGAGTGACTGATGGGATGATATTAGGGATTATTATGGTTTGACCTTAACCAGGGATGTTGGGGAAAGTCTCATTTTTAAAATGCTACAACCCATTTACACAGTATTTAACAGGACAATTTTGTTAATTCTTACATGTTGCACCTTTAACATCCTATTTACTTCAAGTCCTCTGACAAATATTTCTCCTAAAAATGGTTGATGGGGCCTCCTGGTCAAATATCTACTGGTGCCTCTTTCACAAATTAAATTGATATAATCACTGTTTCATCTCTTGTTTATTGACATTGTTGGTGAAAACATCATTTGCAAACAAACGTGGAACATTTAGACCTTGATAGACCTTGATTGTAAAGCCATAGCCTGCGGACCTTGTCTATTTGTTTGGTTGAAAGAAGTCGGTCAGTTGTGCCTCGAGTGACTCAAAGTGCAAAAAGAGGATCTGTCAGCATCACTGGGATGCCAAAAGCTTGTCTGGTGTAGGAATCAGATTGGCTTCGCTGCCAGATCAGTTGACCGTTCACGTTAACTAATGCTTAGTGCCAACTTAAAAACAACCCGTGATTGAATATCACTTTGATCTTACAACCATCGGCAGATTCTGTTAAGTACTGTCACTTGTAAAATGTGATGCAAGTTAAACGTGAGTGCTCCTCCACAAACACCTTAAACATGTGGTGCTGACCAAAATACATCCTGAAATCTGAGCTGCAGGAGTTAATGCTGATATTGGAAAGAATATTTAGCAAAAACCTGGTGCTGAATGTGGGTTAAAACAAGCTTATTTTAATGGGATCTAATGATCAGTTAGTGATTGAACCAAAACTTAAACTAAATCTAATCAATATTCTTGTTGAACAAACCTTTTTGGGATTAACTTTAAAAAAAAATAAATTGGCCTAAATAATAAAATGCTCTGATGGTATCATCAATTAGGATAAGGTAAGACTTTACTGACGCCTCACTGGGGAAATTTACATGTCAGAGTGGCTCCACAGATAATAGTAAGTAAAATAAAAAAAAAATAGCACTATATACACTATACAGACTATATAGTGCATGATTTCAACACGGCCAATGATTTTAATACATGCAAGGTGTGTAGCAGTTTACTGTAGAGCAGCAAGAGTGTATACAAAAATAAAATAATGCACAGTGGGATTGTTGTAGACCAGGATGTAGACCATGAAAATTCAAGGGTCAGTTATACAGTGTAGATGTACTCTGTGCAAACACAACGTGTGTGTTACAGAAAGTGGGAAAATGTGTTTCATTTGCGAGAAGACTTTTAAACTTGCTGCCACCAGATGTCATTAGACAGGTTCTGCCACTGCTCGCTCATTGCTGTGTGATTTACGCTGCTGCTACAATGAAAATCATATAGCTGGAAATAAAGCCTGCTGTGCTTTACCGTGTTTCCACTGAGCCGATGCAATAGACGTGCGTGACAGTCTGCGTAGGCTTACTGTAAACCAGAGATCCACCATTGCTTAGTTAAATTTTAATGGAAATATTGTGTGGGAGGATATTATCTCATTTTGCTCAACATAATTATCAAACGCATCATGTAACAGAAAGACAATTCATGTGGCCTAAAGCAAACACGAGTTCGATGCAGAAAATTGTAATGCAGAGCCATCGTCAAGTTGAATTTACTGCCGCAGATTACTGAAGACAATAATTGAAAATTATGTTCAAAAGGCATCTTCAAATATATAGGCAAACATAATTGAATTGTGAATTGTAAATACAATGTAAATGATGTTAGTGTTTCATCCATGAAATTGCTGTTGGCAGTGAAATATAATGTATATAGTAAATTTTCTCGGAATCAAATATGAGGACGTGTAGGATGGATAACCATATAATTTGATGGTCAGTCACAGAAAGGTTTGCATTTTTATTTACAGTTGTAAATTATTTATGTATTTTGACTCTTGATTTTTATAGTTTGCCGTATTTATTTGAAATAGTGATTTTTTTTTTTTTTTGTCTACTTAAAGGACATCAATCTTGTTTCTCTTCAGTATGAGTTTTTTAATTGCTAATTTGATAAGGAGTTGTGTGGTTAGTTGTGTTCATGTGACTGTGGTGTATGTTTTTAAGTGCGTCTGACTGTGTGCGTGATGGTCGTCGGGATGAATAGCCAATGCTATTGCCAGTGCTAATGGAGATCCTAATAAAAAGAATGATGGGTTGTAAATTCAACCAAAACACTTAATGCCCAAGGAAAACAACTGGAAAAAGATGCCTCCAGCTGTGCTCCGTCTGATCTGCCTCTCAGACTTTCTGTCGCCAAGTGCTTGCTCATGCGGGACTCTCTGCTTTCTGTGAATCTAACAGTATGATCTCGACTTCCTCTAGATCTAAAGCATGATGAGATGACTTCTGTAGTAAATGAATAAAACATGTCTCTGGCAGTTTCCTTCCTTTTTCTCAACTTCCTCTGCACTTCGCAGGCCAGCACAACTACCTGTGTGCAGGGAGGAACGACTGCATAATTGATAAGATCCGCAGAAAGAACTGTCCAGCCTGCCGCTTCAGGAAATGTCTTCAAGCCGGAATGAACTTGGAAGGTGAGCAGATGAGCCGTCATTAAATCGTACCTGGCCTCATAAACACAGACAGCCTCTGAAAAAGAAACATTAACTGCAGCTGGCTGCCTGTTGGTTAGCAACCAAGTTACAGGTAAAGTAACCGTCCATTTTTAACAGCGTGGTTAGAGATTATTGTTTTTCTATCCATCGTTTTTTTTGTCTGTAGTGATGGAGACATTATAAATGGTAATCATTGTTTTAAAGGGAGGAGAGTGTACAGCTTCTGGGTCAATGCTTTTCCCTGCACGTAAGTTACATTATGTGTGAACGTGCTGCTCTGTATATGGGTCTAGGCTTGGCAGAAGGAGAAAGGGCCTCCTCCTCACATACATTGACAAGTGCAAAATCGATTTAGGTGACCTTGGGTCACCTAGTGGTCTTTGATCATATTTCAACAATTAAGCAGTGTTGTGGGTTTGGAAGGAAGGACATTGGAATCAACAAGTGAAACAAAAGCTGCAGCATTTTATTGGAACTTGGTCATTGTGTTGTCCCCTCTAATCCTTCTTTGGGGCATAAAATTGTTGTCAGTCATTGGTATTATCAGCGTTGAGCCAGTTTACCTCCAAACACACCAGCGTTTGTGACTTGGAAGTGAAAGTGGCTTCACGCACAGTAAGGGAGAGGCAGAGAAAGGGACTTGATGAACGTCGGCACATCACCGGATAGTTAGACTCCCACCAGAAAGGCTATTAGTTGCCATAGAAACACCAGGAGAGGAAATTAAAACATTTCTTCTCCTCTTTTTTTTTTACCCCCTTTTCTGTGGTATTAAAACTTACCTGGTTAAAAGTGAGAACGTAGCTAAAATTCAAAAGCTAGTTAATATTATTGAAAGTGTCTCAGCTTGTTTTGCTGATATGTTTTTTTATGGCCTAGTTCTGTCTTCTTTGAAACTTTTGCCATCAATCTACTATCTGTAGCCTCTAAAGCTGTGGCAATACGCTTTTGTCCCAGTTCGATTGCATTGCATTGCATTGGTCCTGATTTCTTTTGTGTTGTAATGTACAGTAACGGGCTGACATGGAGGTGGTCCGTGAGGTACATGCGTCGCAGTTAAGAACGACTCTTCAGCTCTGCTCAGCTTTCCTTGACTTCATATACCTTCTTGTCTGTGCCAGGAACGTCTGTCCCGATACCCCCAGTTTTCCACCTCGCTATGTGGGCAGAGGTCTTTGCAGATAAAATGGGCAACTGACTATGATTTGATTCGCTTTTTGTCAGCTGCTGTGGCGTTTATTCAATTTCCTGTCCAGGGTCCGTTGGAGTGCTGCTGCCGATCGTTTAGCTCGCCCCGTTTCTCGGTTTTTAGCTCCGGATGGTGGCGGGCAAGATGAGCGCTCATGTTGGTCATGTTACCACAACGGGATAACTGTCCATGACAGCGTTTTGCTTAGTTTTGTTTAGGTCTACTTTTCTTGGAGGTGTTTTTCCAGAAACGGAAACAGAACAATTCAATATGAATGTGATGGCAGCACAGTGCATGTCAACAGTCCATCCACATGCTCCAAAAAAACGTTGACTTGCATATTCGTCAACAGACCCATGATGCTGCGATTACACTCTATGGCAGCCATCGCTCCATTTCACGTCCCTCCCCCGCCACTAATTATGCATTCCATCATCCGGGGCTGTGTTCAAGTCTTCCACCCACTAATGTGCAAGATGTAGGTTAAGTTCAGTTGGTGGCGAAACCACAAATGGGACACAAACTTCAAGACAAAACTGGCTAAATATAGTTCAGATTAATGAAGAATGGCACGGAATTTAACCACTGTGTTTATCAGTTTTGATCAGTTTTTGATAAATATGTAACTGTTTATATTTTTGATTGAATTTCAAATGAACTTGAACTCTGAAAACTTTTTATATACTTATTGTAAATGACCTCTCGCGCCCCACCTGCAGCCAACACTTTGGGAACCCTTGCTTTAAATCATGCCATAAAAACATTGTGAAACTTACAGTATATGAGCCAATGTTTCCCCACCCCTACTCTAAATAAACTGTGTGACTTATTGAGATATGTGAGATATTGATAACAGGAGCATTTAGTCAAGGCAAAGAAAGTAAAGTGGCTGGCACTGATCACCATTCCCCTCCCTAATACCTCCTTCCTTTTTTTTCTCGTCCTTTAGCGAGGAAAAACAAGAAGCTGATCAAGATGAGAGTGCAGCGGCCCTCTGGTTCATCAGAGCCTGTCAACATGCCTGTTCCAGTCATCCCCAGGTGCATGCCCCAACTCGTGCCCACCATGCTGTCCGTGCTCAAGGCCATCGAGCCTGACATCATCTACTCGGGCTACGACAGCACGCTGCCTGACACCTCGTCGCGCCTCATGACCACTCTCAACCGGCTGGGGGGACAGCAGGTCATCTCTGCCGTCAAGTGGGCCAAGTCCCTGCCAGGTAACTGCCGGTGGTGCCGCTGGTTTGATGTGAATGAAAACCGCTGTCCGACAGAGTGTCAGCGTCAGTCATTCAAGTCACATATCAAGACACCTCAGTGGGTTTATGATCTGTAAAGACGACCACATCTGGGCCCCTTAGACCCTCAAATCGAGCGATCAGCAATTACCCAAAAATCCTTGACAGACGCCATGTGTACAGAAAAGTCCATCAAGATAACAAAATATACAAATTATAATCCCAAAATTTTAGATTATGCAATAAATGAGAAAAATGTGGGTCCAGGACGATGACTAACCAGCCTTATGTGTCCGTCAAACGGCATCTGCGTGCATCACGCGACCTCCCCGTCACCATGGTGATGAGAAACTGTACAGGCCATACATACAATTAAAATCAGCAAGGAGTTGAAATGTACACATGTTCAAACATGGTTGGTGACGCTGGATAGAGAGGTCGTAGAGGACATTTATCCAGGTCCAACTCTGGCGTAAGTCCATAACAGCCATGAGAGGAGAGATTCCTGATAACTGCTGATCCAGCAGAGAGGAGGGGACACGCGTACAGCTTGTGGGTTTGACAAACATTAACAGCACTGAGCGATGATGCTGTGTTTATTCTAAGCTTCCAGGTTGGCGCCTTCCCATTGAGACAGGCTGACCCTCTCTAAGGTAAAGGTAACAGGTGTGAGAACTGATCGAACATTAAGGTGAAGATTTAAAGACCTCACTGGAGTCAGGCTGTGTGATATCAGCAGGGCGGGTATTCCAGAGGAAGGGGGCGTGTTGCAGCCAGCTGACTTCTTTTTAAGTAGCGTCCACTTAAGAGTCACGTATCCTGAGAAAGCATTTAATGAGGTCAGGTTTGTATGTCATCCGAAATATCGTAAAGTTTAACCTGACATGAATAAGAAGTCAATGAAGCGAGGCTAAGATTAGTGTAATACCGTTAAGGGAGGACTCTGGAATTTGTCAACCTAAGCGCTGGGATTTCAGGCTCTTTTTTGAAAGCGATTCCACTATGGATTTTGGTCTGTTTACTGTAGCTTGACAAGGCCATACAGAGCAACGGCATTGGGCCAGTGGAAATGTTAGAAATAATTTGCTTTTTTTCAACACTAACCGCAAAATGTTAACGCAAGTGTCTGCTAACATAGTACAGTGTAGTAACAGAGTAGTGAAACACCTTTGATTTGACTTAAAGATAAAGTATAAAACAAATATTTGTCCTGACAGTTTTTCCTACATTTCTGTACTTCCGCTTGGGCACTGTTTTCTGAAGATTTCAATGTTTGTGAAGATTTTTGTCAATGTCTGATAATTTAGCAGATTCCCACAGCATGGGATCAATAATCCTACGTCAATCGATCTCAATAGCTTCAGAACATCAGAAAACCTCTGGACACAGTACCCCTTCAGCAAATGAAATGTAAACACTTTGCCAACATTTGTTTTATGGGGTGTCTTCACAGTTACCGAGTCTGCAACTGTCTTTAACAAGACTGTTAGTATCTTCTCTACCTTACCAGACACTTACAATAACATTGCATTGTATTGAGTGTTGTCAACAGCAAAAAAGAGTGATGTATTCCTGAAGTCTTGACTTCCTGAAGTCTTCAACGCTGTTGAATTGTATGGACTTGAAAAGTTAAACAGTCCTAGTGATGAAACTCTATACTGGAGTATCTAAGATGTGCCTTCGGACATTTCGGAGCCTAAAAGACTGAAAAATAAGGCTTCAGTTGAAAAATATTGAAGTTCTCCTTGTGGTTTTAGTCAAGATCCCTGCAGCAGCTGAACTATTTGAAGACCTTTACTACAGCTCGCAGCAGACCAAACAACAAAACATTACAATGATCGGTTCTGGATGAAACAAAGGCATGGACAGAAAAGACCTCATTTTAACTGTGTTGCACAAATAAGAATATGCGAACCAACAGAGAGGAGCTCGTAGCGAAGTGGGCTGATGGAAAATGAAGTGAGTCGCCCCTTTTAACACATGAAGCTTTTTAGATGACACTTGCTTTGGTGCAAGAGGGCAAAGCTTTTGCTTCTTTCCTCCAGTTAACCAAACAAATACTTTTCAGAATCTTCAGGATTCCTCAGTCCAACTAACGAATACGGTAACCTTGTAGTTGAGTGCAAAACATGTTTTTGTAGAAGTGGCAGAACCTACAGCACTATCATTTTAATAAATGTCACAGTGTTCCCTCGAACAGTAAAACCAGGTGTTCACACTTTCATTTAGAGGGAAATTTAGACTGAAATTTCAGTTTGAGCAAACTGAATCGAATAGTTAATGACAGGTAATGACGGACCTTTTCTGGTGCTCAAGTGTGACATTTAGTTTATTTGATCATTGTAGGGCTACTAGACAGATAGCTACTTAATTTGATTGGTGGGTTTTTTTTTTTTTTTTTGTCAAACTTTATTTAGTTATTTTTCTAAATAATTCTTCTTGTCAGCGGAGCCAAAGAGAAACAAAAACTCAGTGTTCTTCATATTATTTTCCTTCAACCCATTAAATCTTTATCTGTGCCCTCAGCCCTCAGCCAACATAAATTTCCATTTTGATTCAAATTTCTAATTATTGTCAATGTCATTTTGCTATATCAGAGCAAAATATCATTTAATTTTTTAGGATGTTTGTTTTCTAACTAACAGCATCATATTACGACTGCGTACATTAAAGATGGGACTTCTCAGGACAGGGTGTCAAAGTTTAATGTCATTTTATGGTTCTTGTGAGTCCAAAACAAAATGCTTCGGGACCAAAATAAAGTGGGTGTACTTATATTTTACTGTTGTTCTAAAATAACCTGAATATATGGCGTAAAAAAAAGCAGTAAGATGAATCCTGGGTTTTCAAGGCTGCCCAGTTTCATTTCCACAAAACCCAAGAGGGAAACACAAAGAGTTTGGAATTTCAAACGCTCAAGCTAAAAAGGAGGCACATGACTTGATAATCGCCTCAAGAATTTCCGTGGAGTGGTTTTTTTTTTTTTTTTATTTTAACCCCAACTGCCCTTATTGTTCACACCACAATATTTAAGATCAGATTTCCTTGAGAAAAGCTACCAGCGAAACTACTGTGAAAGCTGTTTCTTTTATTTTTTTCCTACTCCTGTTTGGGCAGCGTGATGGGATACGGATCTGGCTCCGCTCCTCTCGTGTGTGCATTGTTCACTGCTGAACGCCTGCCAGGACAATAGTGATGAAGAGCTCTTACATAACAAAGCCGGAGGCTTAAAACAAATGTAATGTGAAGGGACTTTTCATGTGCAGAGTTTTGACAGCGTGGAAATAACTAAACTGCCATTTAATTTTCGTGTGGTCATGGACATAACTAGACCTATTCAGTTTTGTTAGCTCGAGCTGTAATTGTATTTTAGTCATTTATTGAGAGATCGCTCTGTCTTTTGTTCAACGTTGTGTCTATTTGCTGCTTTCAATAAGACGGAGAAAAAAAATGACAGTTACATGCACAATCATATGCACAATCTTGTAAATCATTATTTTTTAAGGTGCAACAGTTTTGAAAAAAATCAAAGTATAATAGGTTCTGTGCTATCCAAACAAATATAGTGTAAACATCAATTGTTTTGTGTCATTATCATTTAATTAGTTGCTTTTCTACCACATTGTCTGCCAGATATTTCCTGAGTGTCTTTCTAACTCAGTTCAATTTTACTGTTAATAAAGTGTATGTGTGTGTGTGTGTGTGTGTGTGTGTATATAATGATGTGGACACGACAAACTAAAAATAGAGATATTTCCAAAGCATTGCTGCACATCAACCCACATAAGCAATCATATATACTTGCATACAGTGTATAATACATAGAAACTTAAGACTCAGTTTGCAAGAAAAGGATTATGTGCATGAATTTTGTCCACTTAAAGTCTATAAACTTCAAATTTGCACACCTGCAAAAAATGAACATCAGGATTCCTCCAAGCAGGTTATGTATTTTCCCCATTTTTCAACATACAGATCAAGTTTTTTTCCATTCTTTTATATGGAAACATTTCAAATGCTGCTATTCTTGCGTCTCTGCCACTAACTCCTGCGCTGACGGCAGCCCCTCAGCCCCTCAGCCCCCCATCAGTCTGTTTATGTGTATCAGTTCCTGTTGCTGCTAATTGATGAAATATACAAAATAAAAAGTCTAGCATAGAATAGAATTTGAGTCTTTGGAACCTTACAAAGAATCTCTTATATCGTGGTCCAGAATTTCTGGACTTCTATCACAGGACCAAAAAAATGAATTAGATGACCTTCCTCACCATTAATTTGATGTGTATATTCACCCTGCTCAGAATACGTCTTTTTTTTTTTTTCTTGATTTGACTTTCCTAGGATTCCGCAACCTGCACCTGGACGACCAGATGACTTTGCTGCAGTGCTCCTGGCTCTTCCTCATGTCCTTCAGTCTTGGTTGGAGGTCGTACGAGCAGTGCAACGGGAGATTGCTCTGCTTCGCCCCGGATCTCGTCATCAACAAGTGAGTGTCGTGCCAAGGCCGGCTGCTGTTTATTTATTCAGCTCTTCATTTCTGCAGCCAAGTTAACATACAATTTTTTTTTTTTTTCACGATATTACACATTCACCCACCCAGCAAAAAAAAAAAAAAAACTTCATTGTGTATGAGGATAAAAAGACAAAAAAGGTTGGAGCATGCTCACACAAGGCCATCTGTACCGTGCCCAAGCACGCTCGTCCTACAAATCCAGTTTGTTCTTCTAGTGTGAGCGCTCAACACTGTGCACGGAATAATCAATGCAAAGCTTCCATTGCACATCTTATCTCCTGCTGCTTCAACAAAAGTCTTATAAACGGTTAACTGACAATCACTGCCTTGCGTAATCAATAAATGTGAGAGATTGCTCAATAAAGGTTTGCAAAGACAGATAAAACATTGATGGGAGAGCCAAAATAAAACAGGAGAGATGACTTTTTTTTCCCCCTTAACCTTTTATGCCATGTTTTTATTTTTTGCATCAGCTTGTAGAGGATATTATCGATAAGATTATCAATAAGTACCAGTAATGATCAGCGATACCGTAAATGACAAAATTGTACAATACCTACGATGCAGTATAGGCTCAGTGAGACCTGTAATTGTATTGACAAACTCAAACCGCAGTATGAAACCAATTGAATTACGTGAAATGCATCAAGACAAATATACCGCTTACGATGTTGACTTTGTTAACTTCTGATGTCAAGGTGGTGACAAAAATCCTAAAAAGGTCTAACTCGCCTACCAATATGATTAGGCTACCTTAACACAAGAGCTCAAAACAGGAGGGAGTGGCTAGCCTGCGAATAATTGAATCCCCAAAAACTGCTTTTTATTTGCATGCATTTTTTGGTTGCCTAGTGCGTTGATGATAAGTCTCAAAAAGGTAGTGAAAAAGTACAGTCCCTAAATTTTTGAAATTGAGATTATAATATGAAAAGGTCAGCGTCATTAATTTAATCCAGCTATACTTGTCTAAATTGCAAAAATTGTATGTAATAATAAAGAACACATTTTTCTAGAAAAAGTCTTAAGTTCGCGTTGATGGAACGCTGCTGATAAGTTAAAAAAAAAAACAAACTAGTTGTAATTGTAGCATCGGTCCACAGGTACGTTATTCCATCAGCTAAGAAAACTGCCGGCTTGTGTTGCAGCAGTGAAGAGATGAATAAATAAGAAATGATCTTTCATAATGAGCGAATTGGGAAATCACAGAGTCACACAGACAGAAGAGTGTAAAACAATACTAAGATGTGACGTTAATCACTTTCTGTGCTCATGTGTTGCTGCAGAGAGACGGCTCAGGTTTGACTTTCGTATGTTAATTACAAGCAACATTGCTACAGAATGGCTGGCTGCAGAAGAGGATAGTGAAGCTGTTTTCACTTTACAGTGAACGGCAGAAGTGGAACTCTAAGCTCTTGCCAGGGAAAACCTGCAAGAAACTCATCCTCTTTGTTTGAAATCGTTGAAAAGATGACTTATGAACAGTTCTTCCTGATGGACACGTCTACTGATAGAAGGGTACAAAAATAGATCCCAAACATGAGAGAGTCTGTGCCAGGAGCGCTGCAGTGTGTTGGCTCTAAATCCAGGGCTACATACTGTGTCTGGAGAGTACTGCTGTATTGATTCTAGTGGCGGAAAGCAATGTGGGTTGTGTTTGAGTGGAAGTGAGGTGCGAAAAGCCATCACAGCTGATTTCACTGCCCGATTGAATTACAGGATGAGTAAAAGAGCTTGAAATGTAATCTGTGCGTCTCTCCTCTTTCAGAGAG
Organism: Mola mola; assembly: GCA_001698575.1. Taxonomy (NCBI): domain Eukaryota; kingdom Metazoa; phylum Chordata; class Actinopteri; order Tetraodontiformes; family Molidae; genus Mola; species Mola mola. Next base: position 12,375,450 of record KV751332.1, on the reverse strand, counting down.
CGCATGAAGCTGCCCTTCATGAACGACCAGTGTGAGCAAATGCTGAAGATCTGCAATGAGTTTGTCAGACTGCAGGTGTCCTACGACGAGTACCTCTGCATGAAGGTGCTGCTGCTGCTCAGTACAGGTAATTATGGGTCGGAATCCTCATCACACAGCAGTGGGAAGAGGAACCACTGCGACAGGAATTATTCTGGGATTAAAACTTACTCTAAAATTGCTTTTCCATTGTCGTTGTAGCAGTGGAATAGAATGTATTGGATACATCTGTAGACATTTTCGTATTAACATTAGCCACCGCAAGCAGAAAGGACAAGAGTCCGTGTTGCTGCACCTGCATGAATGACTGGATCATGTGTTGCTGGCTTCACGTGAGAGGAGTCTGTTGTGACGGGTCAGACAAACTCAATCTATCATTAAAGGCTTTTTTTTTTAGTCCTGTTTGGTTGTGAAAATGATGCAGCGAGCACTGTGAATCATGAGAGGACTGCGTGTGAGGTCACAGTCATGTGACTGTCCTCCAGAAACAAATTTGACAGAAAACAGTAAACTGTTGTAGCCGTTCCGTTACGTGATAATAAGATTTTGCAGCGTCCATCTTATGGCTCCCCCTTCTGGTAGCGAGAGTAATTACACAAGCACTGCCTACATGCATATGACGTTGGTGCCGATAGCCTCATAAACTTTCTGCACAGCTGTTTGCTCCCCGTGTATTGACGTGGTTACCAGTTAGCCAGTGTGGGAACGTCACCGCCGACAACGCTAAAGAAAACCACCGGTGTGCACTGAAATGCAGAGATTTGCTCGGCTGTAATTAGCTCTGTGCGAACTCCTTTGGCAAAAGCTCGAGGGACATCTAAACCTTATTCTCGTGATTTCAATGCTGGTTGAAGTCAAAGTCCCTTGATTCTGTTAAAGAAATCGATGTTTAATTATATTTTTGTCAGAATTTTCACCTCAGCAGAGGTTTCAGCGGGAGGTGAACAAGTCACGTACGAAGTAAAAAGTCGATACACCAGATTAGAGCAGATTCTGTCAAATTACATAACAATACCAAGTCTTTTCTTTCTGGCAGTCATCTAAATGCATATTAAAAAAAAGTGGATAACTCCACTTAATCACATGTTCATCATCAGTAACAGAACCTTCTCGCTTGGTGCAGTTTGTTAGATAGTTTTTTTCTTATCACAGGGGATAAAATACAGTTTGTGGGTTTTTCAAATTGCCCGCATATTGAAAATTCTCATTACAACACAATTTTCATCATTTCGACTTTGGATTCAAATGAGAACTATTGTTGTATTGTTACTTTATTCTGAACCTATTTTGGATTCCTTGGCCCGGATCTGCTTATTGATTGTGTGTAAGGTAGTTTAGGGATTTCTCATCACACTGATGTATGTTCAAGTCTTCATTTTTCTGATCAGTTTGCTCTTAATTGTGTAATTGATGGCGCAGCTGCTGGGTTGGCTGGTGTAAGAATGGAACCTTGATACCACAACATGAACAAAAACATTGCTGCTTAAACGACCATTATCAAAAAATATGCCTCAAACTAAATACAAAGGTGATTATGACTCTTTATAAAATGAAGCTTTGATATTTGGACGTTTGAAAATAATACATTTGGTGTTTATTAAGCTGAGAAACTAGAGTTAAAAAATCATCACATTCGATATTTCGATGTCCTGAGCGGGAAATCGCGGGCAGCGCCAGTGGAAGAAATACACTTGTGTTCAAAATAATAGCAGTGTGTTTAAAAATGTGAGTAAAGCTCAAAATCCTTATAATAGTTTTTATTTCCATGCGTTGGGAACACTGCACATTATATTCTACATCAAAACATGAAGAACAATGTATCAATATTTTAATTACTTTACAGAAAATGAAGAAAAATGTATATTGGGCTGTTCAAAAAAATAGCAGTGTCTGCATTTTTCATTACAAAAGCCAATATTTAGTGTATAAACTGAACAAATCTTTAAGATTTAGCATTCCTGTGAATCACTAAACTAATATTTGGTTGTATAACCACGGTTTCTGAGAACTGCTTCACATCTGTGTTGCATGGAGTCAACCAACTTCTGGCACCTGTGAACAGGTATTCCAGCCCAGGATGATTTGACAACATTCCACAATTCCTCTGCATTTCTTGGTTTTGCCTCAGAAACAGCATTTTTGATGTCACCCGACAAGTTTTCTATCGGATTAAGGTCTGGGGATTGGGCTGGCCACTTCATAACTTTAATTTTGTTGGTCTGGAACCAAGATGCTGCTCGCTTACTGGTGTGTTTGGGGTCATTGTCTTGTTGAAATACCCATTTCAAGGGTATTTCGTCTTCAGCATAAGGCAACGTGACCTCTTCAAGTATTTTGATATATCCAAACTGATCCATGATCCCTGGTATGCGAGAAATAGGCCCAACACCATAGTAAGAGAAACATCCCCATATCACGATACTTGCACCACCATGCTTCACTGACTTCAGAGTGTACTGTGGCTTGAAATCAGTGTTTGGGGGTCGTCTGACAAACTGTCTGCGGCCCTTGGACCCAAAAATAACAATCTTACTTTCATCAGTCCACAAAATG